>CAJNOP010000005.1:4328236-4343527 GCA_905250075.1 Rotaria sp. Silwood1
TAATCATTTTATTTAAGTGAGTTAGACTACATTCTCGATGAGGTAACAGATTTAATCGACTTGATAACGAACTAATTCATTATAATAAAATGTAACTTATAGAACCGATTACATTTTATTCCATTTCATTTTCGGTTATAAATTCACCCGACAATATCGAAATCAGTGAAAATGCAAATTACTGATATGCACAGAATAAGTATCCATTTAAGTGTTAAGGATATACAAAAGCTTCTCAAAATAATAAAAGACAATCTGCTTCATTTTTCTATCACACCTTCAATTTCATGACGCAACTCTTAGAAAACTATATTGAGGCACTCAACATCAAAGTATTTGTAATAAATAAGTGTATGAAAAAAAAAATAATTACACATTTTTTTTCTCCATTCAGAGTCAGACAGATAGCAAAAACAAATACATCAACGGATAATTTCTATGACAATGCTACCTTGATGATGTTTATTTGAAATTCGAGACAAAAAAGTGAATTCAAGATTGTTTACTGTGATACAGTTTTACTGTGTATTTTTTTCTAATGAATTTGACGAAAAAATTTTTCAGTACATATTATATATACATTCATGTTGAGTTATATTATAATTCATTGAATTTTTTGCCTTCGATTCCATTCTTATTCTTTTGTACAATTATCTTTGGTGATCCAATGGATATTTTGTACTAATTTAGATACAGTCATAAGTTATCGTTGAGTTTTAGACTATATGGGAGAGATAAGAAGATATGTGAATGGAAATAATACAATTAATAAAGAAAATATCTTTGATGTTTTTTATGATTTTAATTACGTATTTCATTCATAGGATGAATCATACAATGTTTAAGAGCGAGTCGAATTGGCGTATAATAACTACGTAACATACGACTGACTTTTTACTTAGATTCATTCAATTTTCAATGACTTTTCTTACGTCTATAAATTGCACTTCGTCTGTACATTCCCAAAAATAAACGATGTTTGCCAAAAAGTAAAAAAACATCTTGTCAATATTTACGAGAATCAATTGTTGCTAACCAAAATAACAACCAAAATGTTTTTTCGTTCTTCTATATCTAGTCTCGTGACGTGAATGCTGTTTTTTTGGTTGATGGGTTTTTTCCAAGTAATGTTACATGAAAAAGAAACCAGAGAAAAACTGCTTCACATATGCTACGTTGAATGAAATGGTGTGATGAAAAAATGCTCTTTGTAAGTGAATCAGCCATAGGGAATTGGTATGACTCAGATGACTTGACAAAAACATCAGTGTATTTCGATTATTTTTTCAGTCATTTTGTGCTAGAAAAAAAAAGATTATTTAGTTGCAGATTGCCTTACCTGTTCTCTATCGAATAATGTAAGAATTTTTCAAAACAATTTATATTTTGAGCTTTTTGTACAAAATTGCTGAAAGCCCTATCAAAGTGATTCGAATTCGGATCGCTTCTGTTAATTCTGATAAAATTATTTTTGAAAACCTCTTTGACTTCTCCACTGAATCTTCAAGTCTTGATTTTGATAAAAAAAAAGCTGTCGATTGAGCTTTACTTTAACTTTATATGTCAAAAAAATTAGTGTGACAAAATATCTTGTAAAGTCGTTGCTACACTTCTGTGTCCGTGGCGACTGTCAAACTATTATCTGTTTCAAAATAGAATGTCCGTCGCTGTATTTTTAATAAATCAAGTCAGGAACGAGCTAGAGACCTGCGTTTTTCACCAATGAAAACAGGAGATCAAGGGACATCGTTCTCTTCGATCATATGTAAGAGAAATTCCTTTTAAAACTAATTATTTTCGAAAAACATGTAAAAGGAGGCATGAAAATGACCTGCCATCTACATAAAAGTTTGATTTTGACTTTTGATTTAGATAGAGCAACTTCAGATCTGTAGTTCGAGACACAATGCGCTTCCTTTATTTTCATCTAATTTCCATCGCAATGTCGAGCTATAATGATAAAAAGTGAGAAGGTCTAGTGAAAAATTAGCAAAAAATTCCTATTATTTGCTCATGTAAATATATGATTCGATTTTCTCAATGTTAGAATGCAATAAGAAAACCATTTGCATTGTATCTGGATCTATAGATCTGAAGTTCCTCTATCTAAATCAAAGGTTAAAATCAAACTTTTATCTAAATGGCAGGTCATTTTCATGCTTTCTTTTACATGTTTTTCGAAAATAATTAGTTTTTGAAAGGAATCTCTCTTATACATGATCGAAGAGAATGATATCCCTTGACCTCCTCTTTTCATTGGTGAAAAACGTAGGTCTCTAGCTCGTTCCTGACTTGAGTTATTCAAAAAACAGCGACGGACATTCTATTTTGAAACGGATAATAGATGTCTCTAAGTTACAGTATAGCATCTTTAAATTATATTTTCATAATATCTTGGTTAATAAAATCATTTTGAATATTTTAGTTAACATAGAATAAATTCGACACGATCTATACACATGCACATATGCTTACTGTGTATCGAATACTAACATTGGTGGGTCAGCAACACTTGTGACTTGCTGGA
This sequence comes from Rotaria sp. Silwood1, assembly GCA_905250075.1. NCBI lineage: Eukaryota > Metazoa > Rotifera > Eurotatoria > Philodinida > Philodinidae > Rotaria > Rotaria sp. Silwood1. Next base: position 4,330,764 of record CAJNOP010000005.1, read on the forward strand.
CTGGTGTGGCTAGCCAAGCAAATTCAACGGAACGAAACAAATTTCCTTCGTTCTCTTAAACTCAATTGGCTTGCCACAGAACTCTATCGAATCGCAGGTGTTTCTGGCCTGCCAGTGATACTAGTAACATCTATTGACTGTTCACTTGTATGTAGAATTTCAATACATGAAAAGTAAAGAGATACGAAAGCTGACAAATTGTAGTGATACTGATTTTGAATCAGTTATGGAAGCAAGTAAAAATTATGTCAGTATTCGTCAGATAGAAAAACATTTTCATCTAGCTTTGACAACTGTACTTACACATATAAATGCTCATGTCTTAATGGCGGCATACTTTTTGCTTATGCAGCAAAATAATTTTTCTATTTTTTTTAATGTTCAAGATATTTAATTGCTCTTAGGGAAATTTAGCTTGATTACTTTTTTTATCTGAACTATCTGTGGAAAATATTAGTCTTTCGTGTAAAATTCATCATAAATTTAAATGGGCGCACATTTAACCACTCAATGTGTTAAAACTGAAATGAGTACCCTAAAATTATTTGTATATGCCCCATTGTATCTTGTCTTGATAGATATTCTTTCGTGGTATCTTCAGTTTTGTGGTGTTGCTCTTAGATAACTGTTCAGAAATTAAATATTGTTTTTCAAGAACTATTATAGATCATCGATTATGAAGAAAAACTTAGCAAAACAAAGGTTTTGCAGTTAACGTCAGGTGATGGTCACCTTTGTCACTATATGGCTACCAAAGTTATCTTTAGTAGAATTTGACAAAGTGATTCAAATTATTCCTGTTCATTATGTATGGTGACTGTAGACTAGATACTCTTAGACTTGACTCTAATTCGATTTTTATTATCATTTATACTCTTATAATTCCGTAGACTTAATATGACAACGAACAGAAAAATGAGTATCATAATAGTAGATATAATTTCGCAAACATATAAAAAGAAGATAAGAGGAGACTCATAACTAACATTATAAATCGATAACAAAGTATTAGCTATGAACAATAGCATAATAAATAGCATTATTTCTCTTTTCTAGAACCAAACTCACTACTATTCAGCATAAATCCTTCAATATTCAATCGTCGGCATCAAACAAGGTTGAACAACTTAAGATCGCAATTGCATCCAAAATGAAACCGATATCTTCTGATGTATTATCACAGAAGATCGAATTTCACCTAGAACAGTATCTACCCCCTCAAAAGAGAGATAGCCTTCGTAAAGGCATCGATTTATGTCGAGCTTTGTCGAAAAAATCAGGAGTACATTCTATTACAGCGATGCGTTCAGCTGGATTTTACTATATCAACAATGGGGGTACAGTCAGGTGTGATGCATGTGGACTAGAAGTATCTGGATGGACATTGGATATGAGACCATTTACTATTCATGCACAACGAAGTCCAACCTGTGATTTTGTTCGTTCTATTCTTCCCGATCAAATTATGTCTGTATCATCAACGATGAATCTACTTTCGACGACTTCAGCATCAAAAGACGATGAAAATCCATCTAAACGTCAGAAACTAGAAGCAGCACAACAGATTTCTGAGCCGTGTCAACTTGTCGAAATCGATACTCTAAAGCAAATACGCAAACGAACATTTTCACATTGGCCACATCGAACATCACCTTCATCTGCACAAATGATTGAAGCTGGATTTTTCGGTTGTAATTTTGAAGATCGGGTCATTTGTTTGTATTGCAATATTATTTGTCAACAATGGACACACAAAGATGACCCATTTGAAGTACATAAAACACTATCACCAAAATGTCCATATGTCATTGCAATGTTAAAACGTCAGCAAACAGCATCCACTCGAAGTATCAATGAATTTTCAAACAATGGTCATTCATTGATTTCGAATAGCACTCATCGATTACGATGGCATGAAATTGCATGTACTACCGCATGCCATACAAATTATATTGAAAACTCTAAGCGTCAGAAATCTTTTATTACATGGCCAAATGAAGGTTTACAACTAGTAGATGGTTTAGTGCGCGCAGGATTTTTTTATACGGGTAAAGAAGACATTGTTACTTGTTTTCATTGTAATGGATCCCTACAAAGTTTGCGTCCAAATGATGACCCGTTGATTGAACATGCTCGCTGCTTTCCGCATTGTACATATGCTAAACAATCATGTGGTGACGAATTACATCTTGCAATTCAAGAATCTCAACAAGCGCAACAAGGTATGATTGATTAGTTTCTCGATATAACTTGATTTTTTTTATTCTAGAATGTGCTAGAACCAATGAATTAAATAGAGGAATGAGTTCCAATGCTATGTTAAATACTAATCGAACTATAAGCAGTCGACAATTATTGATACGCGATCAAAGTACCTATGACCAACTTGTTAATGGTCGATTAGACTTACCCATCTCACAACACTTATTGAATCAATATTTTAAATTATCTATTATAAAACGATGTTGGGCAGATCAATTACTATTAAAAAGTGAGTTAGTCAATAAAATAGTGTCTTTCGTATTTTTTGAATATTTTTCTTAGACGATGATTTCGTGTCTGAATGTGATTTATATATTGCTTGCTTAATTCTTCAAAAACAAATTGAACATATTAGCATTAAAAAAGAAAAAGTTGTTATACCAAGTATAAAAGTGAAGGAAATTAGAGAACAAAATGGTAAGTTTCTTATAGATATATTCTCAATTCCTACTCTGTTATTTTTCAGCAGCACGTATGCGCGAACAAACAGCAACTGTATTTAATCTAATTGGACCAGTGTTAAGTTCTGCAAATGTTAGGATGACTACATCATCTCAATTTTCAACAAATGAATTCACATCGAAATCAAAAAGCATTGGTAATGTGAGTGTTACGAAAACAACTGAACAAACAGCTACTGTCAATAATCAAAATCAATATCAATCAATTAAAGCAGCTCGATTCGATCCTTGTGTTTTGTGCCTCACAGAGAAAAAGGAATTATGTTACATACCGTGTGGTCACATAGCCACATGCCTCGCATGTGGTCATTTATTGCGATCATGTCTAATATGTCGAAAAAGAATCGTTGGCTTCATTAAATTTCACACTTAATGACCAATTGTTTTTTTTTTATCAAGTTAATGTTAGATCGTTATTGGCGACTACCTTTTTGCTGTCGTTTATTGAGAAGTCACTCATATGTGAAAAGCATTTCTTTTTCGACAATATTTGATATTTTTCTAAGTTTATTTTATATAATCTTGCACTTTTTATTATTATTTAACATTTCCGCACCTATTTATTTCTATAATAAATCTAAAAAGTGTTCACTCTACTCAAGGAATACACCAAATCGAATTCTCAGATTTGACTGAATTCCATACATTTTTGCTCTAGCCTATTAATGTCGATGGCAAACTAGTGAATTATACTAGTACCTGTCTTTATTTTGTTTTATGCTTTTATTCCAAGTTACTCGTGTTATTGTATGTTGACAATGGATATTCATCGAAGAGTTTTTTGTATGAAAATTGAAAATTTTGATGAAAATCAAATATATATTCATTTATTTGTGATAGTTGAAAATCATAATATGAATAATGTGCAAAAGAGGTTCTATGTTTCTAGTAGAAATGTATTTATTATAAATGCATTGATAATCCCATCCATCTCATTCGGTTTTATTAAAGTAAGATTTGCAAAAAAACTAATTACTTTAATCAAGAGAATTAGACAAGCATGAATTGACTTAATTAACTGCTGGTTAGTAAAATCAAAAGAAAACACTCTATGTAATTTGTATGAATTTTAACGAGATATATTTTGTAGCACTAATCAAATATTGATCATTTTTCATACATAATGTGTTATATAGATCAGCTTATCAATATTGAACACATCGATTATAATTGACAGCTATTGTTGATAAATTGATCATACATTCAATTATGGTAACTAATGAGGTTTTTTTCTAACATAAAATAGTTTTTATATTAATAACATTCTAAATTGAATGAAACATTGTGAATACTTGTTTATAATTGTCGAAAACAATTCACACAACCAGAAAGAATTCAACGAATAGATGTGAGTATAATAGAAATTACTTTTATACATTTGTTTAATTGTACAAGTACGTCTTTTTGAAAATTTTAGAAAAAAGTAACTTGAAGAACGAAATGAAGTTTGTGCTGGTCAATGAGCAAGTCTTGTTTAGCCTTTTTTTTCTTTCAATAGAAATATTTGGTATTTATTCAAAATATGTTATGGAACACATCATGCAATTGAAAAATAGAATGGTTACTTAGTTCTATAAAAGAGACTGTCGTATAAATATTTTCGCAGATTAATTTGATACAATAATATCCTTTTTAAGACGCACTTGAAAATATCAATCCATGAAACGTACCATTTTGGTTATGTCAATCAGTAGCAATCGCTTTCTTACGAGGTAACAGAAGAGTTCATGCTGTTAGCTTATTACTGCTGAAATATTGTAACTGTACTACATTTTTTATATGAGTCCTATGATCTCCTTAGGAAAAACTGATTTTTAAATTTCAACTTGAAAATTTTCACAGAGAAAGATCTTAACTAATATAAATTATTGTGAAAGTTTCAAGTCTTTTAATTTGCTTCTATCTTGAAATAAAAACATAAAATCTATCAGTCTGTAAAAGGGATGTAACCAAGCTATTATAATAGTTGTATTTTAAATTAGAAGCAGCAACAAAATCTAAAGCATTGACATAAAAATTATTTTCGTTAAGGTCTGTCTCTACGCAAAGTTCCAAGTCAAAATTTGAGAATCCGTTTTTCTGGATTATGGCATTCATTTAAAAATACTGTAATAACACCATATCTTTGTCGCTATAAGCTAAATGTTCGAACTCTTTTCAGGGTATTTAAAGCTCATTAGGATCTATATAATGAACAAAGTCTTGGTTGAAAAAATAGTAGCTACATTTTTCAAGAATTTTGTCAATAATTTGTGATATTTTTTCTAGTGACCTTTCCATGAACGTACGCGAAAAGAATAACGTATTCAAACGCAAACACATAAGACATTTGAAATATCGATAAATCATCTAATGCACTCTTATCTTCAATAAAGAAGAGAACATCAGAATTTTTTTTGCATGACCGTTGGTTTAAATTATCTGCTTAGGTAAAACAGTTACAGTTGAAATACTTTCGTTTCTTATAGTAAATATAACTCAATGCTAATCGAATCGCATTGCATCGTATTATAAAATTATTGATATTGTTTTGTTGACAGTTGACTACGCCACTGGTTGATAGGATCTTTCATAGAAACGATACAAAAAATTTCTAAAATTTATTTTTGAAAAGACTTTAAAATTATTTTATTTTCTAGGTTTTGCACGTCGATAAAATTCGAGTGATATATTTTGTTTGATTAGTAACTTAGAATACATTCAGATCCTAATCTTCAATTAGTAGAACTTGTTTCTTGTGAAATAAAAATTTGAATATTTTCCGAAGCATCATTAAACTGTTATGTAAACAGGAACATAAGCAGTCCCTTTGCATCAAAAACATTATGAATTTGTTGTTAGTGACCTCTCTTTATAAGGTTTTACAGGTTCTTATGATTCCAAGAAATATATAGACTAAATTTGTAAATAATCTAGTATGAAATCACGAATTTATTTCGAATAAGTTTTACTGTGTACATTATGAAAAAGAACAAACAGAATATTTACTCAATACAATAAAATGATAAAATATTGACACTTGACTTAATCGATCGGTTGGTGTGAACCGTATCCTTAGATATTGTGGGAACTTGATACTGCTCATAAAGCCTAAATTAATTTGACACTTTTATTTGAATTTTAACTGGAAAGTGTAACCATCAATAACTAACATAATAGACTTACATGAATTTGACATTTAGCACTTATCGTATTGACATTTTTTTAAGCTTATTGTTGAATTTTAATGAAACATATTTTGTTTTCATCAGAATTTAGTTTCTCAATTTTTAATAGGATCATAATAAGAAATACGGGCTCTAGGGGAAAAGAATGCAGAATATATAATAAAGTCCACATCATCTGTTATCATCAATTCTAATTCTATTACATTTTTAACTAGCAGGACATTTTGTTTAGACACATTTTGTAAGGACATTCGTAAAAAAATAAATCCCTGTAATAGCTACCAAGAAACTACTTAAAAGTCGTAAGCACTACCACCAGTCAATTGTAAATATTTCACCGAATGTGCGAACAAACGAATAAGGTCAGTATTTGTAGATAAGAATGATTTTTCATGGACTCATGCTCTAGGATCTTTTAACAGGAATATTTATGACCAGATTTGATAATGAACTAATTAGTTATAAAAAAAATATATTATCTATAGAATCGATCATATTTTATTCAGGCTTGTCTTTTCAACTATGAATCAATTCAGCGAAATTGAAATCGGTAAAAACAATATCGTCGATATCTATATACTAAGTGTTTATTCGGCTGGTAACAATATGTAAAGCGCATTTAGAAACAAAAATAAAAAGTGTTCTTCATTTTTCTACTACACCTTCGATTTCATGAGCCAAGTTTCTTATAAAACTACATTAAGACACTTAACATCAGACTATTTGTAATAGATAAGTGCATGAAAGAGAAAAATAATCACCTGTATTTATTTTTCTCCATTTACAGTGAGACAGAAAGCAAAAAAAAAACATACATTGATGTATAGTTTCTGTGGCAATTTTCTTCGTAATGAGTTTTTTTTAATCGAGACAAAAAAAGCAGAATTCAAGATTGTTAAGTGTGATATAATTTTATTGTATATCTTTTTTTCATGAATATGATGAGAAAAAGTTTCAGCGCATGTTATTACTTTACACAATCGTGTTGAGATATATTATAATTCACTGAATTTTTTCCTTCGATTCCATTCTTATTCTTTTGTACAATTATCTTTGCTGATTCAATGGATGTTTTGTACTTCTAGACTATATAGGATGAGATAAAAATGAATATCAATGGAAATAGTATCCTTAACGAAGAAAATATCTTCGATGATTCTGTGATTTTAGTGTCGTATTTCATTCATAGGATGAATCATACATTGTTTAAGAAGGAGAGTCGGGTTGATTTATATTAGTCATCTAATATATAGCACATTTTTTACTTAAATTCATTCGATTTTCAATGACTTTTCTTTTGTCTATCAGTTCTATTTCATCTATGCCTTCACATGGACAGACAATCTTATTAATATTTCGAAGGTTAATTATTTCCAACTCAAAAAAAAAAACAACAACAACAACAAAACATTTTTTTTCTTCTTCCTTACACTGCTCTTGTCGATGTAAATAGGTTGTTTTTGTTACTGGGTTTTTTCCAAGTAATGTTACATGAAAAAAAATCGGAGAAAAACGGGTTCACATATGTTATCTTGAATCAAATGGTGTGATGAACAAATGCTCTTTGTAAGTGAATCAGCTATAGTGAGTTGGAATAAATGATATTATCAGAAAGGACATCAGTGAATCGTTTTTTCGGTCATTTTGTCTCGAAAAAAAAAGATTTTGTTTTAACCGCAGATAGTCTCAAGTGTTCTCTATTGAACTATGTAAAGACCTTTTGAAGTAATTTATATTTTGAGTAATTCCTTTTTTTCACAAAACTACTAAACGCCTTATCAAAGTGATCTGAATTCGGATCACTTCAGCAAATTCTGCGAAAATAAGTTCAAAAATCTTTCTAACTTCTCCAGTAATTTATCAAGTCTTGATATGTTTTTAACAAAAGTTATTGGTCTTGCTCTACTTTATCTTTATATGTAAAGAAAATGTGAGTGTGACTAAAATACATTGTAAATTCAATGTTATACTTTTATGTTCATAGTGACTGTCAAACTAGATTCAAAATTTATTACGATTGGCATGCTAAAATAGTGAAGTACCTAGTTGATGTTTAAAAAACATTCCCAGGCTTCTATTGTCACAATAGTTTGTCTACAATTTATGATGAGTGATAGATGCATAAATTTTTCTTTATTGCTTTGATTTGTTCGTAATATATGCAAACATGTCTATGATTCACTGAGTATCATTCAATTTCTTGTCTTTTCTCTATATTTCACATCAGTTTTGTCACCAACATAGAGAGAAAATGAATAATGAAGGTTATTCTTTTGTTCTGCATGTTTCACTCGCCGAGTGTAGATCGATTTTCGTATAATATATACATATATATATGTATATCTAAATGCTTGTTCTGCGTATTGGAGAAATCTTAATAAATATGACACAAATTTGTAAAAAAAGACCCTAAGAAATATAGTGATGCTGATTTGGAATCATTTATGAAAGCAATTGAAAATGATGTCAATATTGTCATAATTGTGCCATACATTTTTCTTGTGCAGCAAAATGACTTTTATGCTTTTTATTGTATATATTGAAGATGTCTATTTTCTTTATGAAAATTTAACCTTATTATTTAATCTCTCTGAACTTTTTAATGTCAACATTAGTCTGTCGAGTAAAATTCATTTTAAATTTATATATGCGCTGATTTAACTACTAGGCAACTTAAGACGGAAGCCAGTATTCTTTATGTATATACATATATATGTCGGCTTATACCTTACCTAAAAAAAATATTTTTTCGTGATACTTTGAACTTTATGTTTTTGTTTTTTGGTAAATTTTCAAAAATTAAGCATTATTCTTGAAGAAATATTATAGCTAAGTTCCATCCTGTAATGTTTATCCCACTTTATCTTTTTCTGCAATGGGTTTTTTCCTCTCTGTTCTCTACGTCATCATATATGGGACTTTCCCTTTTGTATTTCTGCTTGTCACCTGAATTTTTCCTTTCGCTTGCATCACCCTTATTAGCTTTCGCATATATTGTTTATTGGCGTGGACATTTCATCGTCTATATCTATATTTGAAGCGCTCATATTCTTTATCATTTTCTCATTGTATAGTTGAGACACTGCTCAATCGGAAAGGTCAAATGTATTTTTTTCAGATGTGTTGTAAAAATAAAACAATCAGTGAAAAGTGCCCTATTTGAATCGAACAAAGAACTTTCTAGTCAGATATTTAGAAAGATCGATTTTAAGTGACATGAATGACTTTTCTCTCAAGATCAAGATTTAGAAAATGTGCTGGAGAAGTTAGAGAGATTTTCAAAATGATGTACCAACCTAATATAATTGAATAAATATATGGGAAGAACGTAAGAGAAGACTCACAGCTAAAATGATAAACAGATTAAACAGTATTCGTTATCAACAATACCATAATAAATAGTTTTGTTTCTCTCTTATAGAATCACATTGGATACTAAGCAGAATAAAACCTTAAATCGTCAACCGTCAGGATTAAACAATGTAAGACAATCCAAGATCACTGTTCCATCCAAAATGAAACCGATATCTTCTGATGTATCATCACAGAAGATCGGATTTCATCCAGAACAGTATCTACCCCCTCAAAAGAGAGATATCCTTCGTAAAGTTCTCGATTCATGTCGAGCTTTGTCGAAAAAATCAGGAGTACATTCTACAATAACGATGCTTTCAGCTGGATTTTACTATATCAACAATGGGGATACAGTCAGGTGTGATGTATGTGGACTAGAAGTATCTGGATGGACATTGGATATGAAACCATTCACTATTCATGCACAACGAAGTCCAACATGTGATTTTGTTCGTTCTATTCTTCCCGATCAAATTATGTCTGTATCATCAACGATGAATCTACTTTCAACGACTTCAGCATCAACAGATGATGAAAAACCGTCTAAACGTCAAAAAATAGAAGCAACACAACAGATTTCTGAGCCGTGTCGACTTGTCGAAATCGATACTCTAAAGCAAATACGCAAACGAACATTTTCACATTGGCCACATCGAACATCACCTTCATCTGCACAAATGATTGAAGCTGGATTTTTTGGTTGCAATGTTGGTGATCGGGTCATTTGTTTGTATTGCAATTGTATTTTTCAGCAATGGACTCCACACACGGACGATCCATGTGAAGTACACAAAACACTATCACCAAAATGTCCATATGTCATAGCAATGTTAAAACGGCAGCCAACAGGTTCCATTCTTATTATCAATGAATTTTCAAATAATAGTCATTCATTGACGTCGAACAACACTGATGCATTTCGGTGTAATGAAATTGTGTACACCGCAGCATGTCATACAAATTATATTGAAATTCCTAGACGTCATGCGTCTTTTGATACATGGCCCAAAGAAAATTTGCCATCTGTTGATGATCTTGTAAGAGCTGGCTTCTTTTACACAGGCACTAAAACTATTGTGACATGCTTTTATTGTAATGGGTCACTGCAAAACTGGGGAGCAAACGATAATCCAACGATTGAACATGCCCGTTGGTTTCCACATTGTGCATATGCTAAACAGTTATGTGGTCCAGAGTTGCATCGAAAGATCCAAGAATCGAAAAGAATTCAACAGGGTTTGTTGTTACTTTATTCTAGCAAATGACGACAATTGTTTGTGCACTTTTTATACTTAGAACGAGCCAAGATCAAGGAACCGAGTAAACAACTCGGAATAACTAGCAATAACATGGGTAGAGGCTCACTGAACATCTCAGATGAGAGTACATTGTCAAGATTTGTTGCTGCTCGACTTGATTTATTTATTGCACAATGTTTACTCAACCGAATGGTCAAACTATCCATTATCAAACGTTGTTATGAAGATCAACTTCGAATAAAACGTAAATAAAAATTCTTCTATCAAATCAAATAGGAAAAAAACTTCTTGTATTTATTGGTACCTTAGATGATGATTTCACCGATGATTGTGATGTTCTAGTAGCGTGTATAATTCTTCAAAAACAAATCGAACGTATTGATGGTAAAAAAGAAAACATTATTGTACCCAGTGTAGCGATGAACAAGATTCGCGAAGCAGAACAAGCAGGTAGCTGTAACAAAACTAGCCAATAAAAGATTATTGATTTTAATCCTACTTTAGCAATCCGTGCTTGTGAACAAGGTGCCAGTTCATCGACTTCAGTGAATACCACAGTTGACACTGATGTTGAAATGTCAACATCATCGGAATCTATTAGAAATGAAGTAAACAAACCGGAATTAACAATTGTTGATCAACAAACGAAAAATCAAAAATCTTCTGCTGTAGATCCGGCTTCGCAAAGTCAAACAGATGGTTCATCATTATCTGATCGTTGTGTTTTATGCTTGACGGAAGAAAAGCGTCTCGCTTGCATTCCGTGTGGTCACCTAACCACTTGCGTTCCTTGCGGTCATTCGCTCCGCTTATGTCCTATATGTCGTCGAGAAATTGAGGCTTTTGTTCGCATATACCTTTAGACGACAGTATTTTAGGACGTCATAGCGATTCACCCAAGCTTTGCACCAAATTTCATCTTTTTTTTCTTCAAAAAAATGGCTTTTTTTTTATCTTCAAAAAAAATGGCTTTTTTTTTTAAAGATCCTAGGGTCTTACTTATATAGGGCTTCATTTATTTAAAATATCTTAATATAAACCTTTTGAGTTTACCTTAATTATCAAGTGTTACTTTTTTCTTATATTTTAGTTTCTACTGTTTAATCTTACTTGAACGGCAATAAAAAATATAGACCCATAGAAATACTCCATTTCTTTGTTATTTTTTCATACTGATGATTGCTGCTATTAAATGATCATAAATGGTGTACATAGAAACATGATTGTTACCTTTCAATAATAACATAGAAAGAAAGCTTTCTTAAAACAATCATAATTTTACAAATAAAATACTAGAGATACGAAAATATTTTAAATCGTATTTTTTGTATATGTAAATACATCCAACTAAGCCTCTAAATTTAATCTAGGTTTCTTCATTACAAGACGACGTAAAAGTTTCTCTTTGATATTTTACTATTACAAGCTGATTTCATGCGATTGATGAGTAATGTATCGAAAAGAAACACATTGTTTTTATTTTTGTTCACACACTGTTAAATGTGAGGCTTAACAATTCAACATGACATTCAAGTAATTACTGAAATATCATGTTTTTTATGTGAACAAAAAGGCAGAATTATGATGACATATGATCAGTGGAAAGAGAAGAGAAATGGAAGTAATAATATAATTCAAATAAATTATTTTTTTACATTTCTACATAAGCACCTTTCATACCTTTGCTTCAATAACGTTTTATCATGCGGCGGGTGCATGTATATCATATGTAAAGAATAATTGTGCATAGTCATGTATTTGCACTATTGCTATCGTTGAGTCTCTTACATATGATTCTTCAAACAGTAAATTTAACGTCAATTCATGAAGAGAATGAATATAAAAAAACTAACGATTACTTTTGTAATAGATGCAACCTTCTAGGATTGAAAAATACGTTGACGATAAATTAGAATTCATCTATCTGCTAGATCCTATCTTTCAAAGTCATCAGAATGTTAATCTCAAAAGATATGATTGAGACTTCTCGATAAACTTAAGGATGTAGGTGTGGGCATATCAGTAGTTCTTCTCTATTTTGTCACATTCACAACCTCCTTTGAACTAAATATTATTGTCACTGTCAACTGGACAAATATCGAACTATATCAATAATGATGAACTTTGATCAAGGGGGAAAAAGCGAGACTCACTCTACTCCAAAAAAAAATTGGAGTACAGCTGGAGTACAGCTGGAGTACGGGTGGAGTACAGTGGAGTACAGTTGGAGTACAGCTGGAGTACAGTTGGAGTACAGCTGG
>CAJNOP010000005.1:4361649-4404636 GCA_905250075.1 Rotaria sp. Silwood1
CGTAACCAATCGTCTGGTCTCGAAATAAGAAGAAAAGATTTGTTGAAGATTAAGATTTTCAACTTATTTTGCTTGCTTTACTTAATCAAGCAAGGGTGTGGGTGGATGTGGGTGTGGGTGTGGGTGTGGATATCTACAAAAAGAAAATGACACCAACAATCACACCCACACCCACACCCTAACGGTTACGATAGCCCTGTACTTTTCGTTACGACAGCCCTGTATTGTCACTCGTACTTTTAAGCTAAGTGCATTACGATAGCCCTGAATGAGAAGTTACGATAACCCTGAAAAATTCTTTACGAAAGGTCTGTCATTGATGGCATTATTTTCTAAAATAGCACATATCAAACCACTAGTTACGATCACCCTGTAAAATTCGTTACGAAACCCATGAAATTTTGTTACGAAAGGTCTGATTCTGCCGTTACGAAAGCTCTGTTACGGGCTTTCGTACTGTCAATTCGTTACGAAAGCCAGAAAACAAAAATCGTGACAAGTTGAAACGCTCCCCAAACAAAGATGGATTTGACACAAAAACAAAGTGAGGACTACGCTAAAGTGACTATTTAGCTTTGTAAAAATACAGTTTTGAACTTTTTCACAAAATTTACTTCATAATTGTTCAATCTTAGTCTAGAAAAAGCGTTTGAGCATATAGTAGTGAACAAAAGTGTTTGCCTGAGAGGATCGAACTCATTCTAGATGCTGAATGACTGAAAAAGACTGTATGCATATACTTCGTTTAAAGTGTAGGTCGCATACACAATTCTCCGTCAATGGCTGAAATACAAAGAGGATTATGAGGGATGGTATCTATTATATTGCCTTTGAACCTTATAACGCCCTTCAAGTCCTTTAATCGTCTCTATCAGTGTGACGGTTGATACAGAGAAAAATAATCTGGTACCACGTTAAGACAAGAACACAATAGTAATATAGTGAACGAAGCCCACGCTCTTATAAAACCTACTTCTACAATTGAATAGTAGTGCCTAGAAATTTCATAAAGAAACTACGTAGTAATGGCAAATGGTACAGTTATAGCTACCGTACTGGTAAGGCGAAGGTTTCAAAGACGCCAATATCCGAACTAATAAACTCATCTTTGAGGTAAAGAATTCCACACCCACACGAAAACATCAATGATTAATTATGTATTTGGTAAAAACTAGCGTAACATTGATTAGACAGTCCTTTTCAAGTTGAAAAATCTTAAAACAAACATAAGTGTGATCCATCATAGTTATCTTTGTACTAAAGCAATCGAAGCAGAGTTGTTTGACTTCAACTCTTAACCGAGTACGTTCTCAAAAATTGTCAGACCTCCATCATTTATAATGGCCGAGATTCTCCTTTAAGATGAAGTTTTTGTTTGTCGGCTACTATATATTTGGGAAAAGCAAAAAAAATCCTAATTTTAACCTTAACCCGTTGTCTTTTAGTTGCTGAAAAATGAGCGAATATAGCCACAAAATAGATTAGTATTCAAATGAAGAAAGCATTAAGAAAACTCACTGATGTTGATATAATATAATTTTCAAAAGGATGCCAAGCTACATCTCGTACACATTTATCTCTTCCTGCACCATATTGATTATTTCGTATACGAAGACATCGTTCAATAGCACCGGTAAGAACATCATAGACTATACAAAACAAAATACAAATTCAAAAGATTCATCTCTATGTATCATAAAAAAAATTTACTAACTATATATACAACCATCAGATGATCCAGTAATAATATATCGTTGTCCTGTTGTAAATGATGGTGAAAAATAACAACGTATAAGTGTATAACCAATAGAATGTCCACGATATGTGCATACACTTGGATCACCTGTTATATCATGTCTTTGAACTTAAAAAATAATGTTATTTGATTAAGTAAATAAATCATATTTTTGATTGTTTTTTTCTTACGTGTTTGTGGTTGTACACCAGCTCGATAATCCCAAACACGATTAATGGCATTTGATACAGTACGACTTTTTTGTATTGTTACATTATTAGCAAAACGACGCATATCCCATAATTTAATAGTTTGATCTTTAGAATTCGATATTAAATATCTTGAATCCATCTAATTAAATAGTAAAAGTAAAAGAATTTTCAACTAAAGAAAACATTTCAATAAATTCTTACACGACTATGTACAAAAGTTATTCCACTTGTATGGCCAGCAAATATTCCAACTGGTTTAGGTTGAGATTCATTTAATGCTCGTCTATCCCAAACTAAAACAAGACCATCATCAGAACCACTAACAACTAAAGAATTTGAATTATCAATAAAACGAACAGCATTAACATCATTTTGATGAGCTAAAACCTATTTTTGAGAGATATTTTAATTGATTTTTTTTTCTCTTTTTTTTTTAAATATTTACACGTAGTGTTCGTTTTTGTTTTTGAAGATCAAATATATATACACATGTATCATTTGCACCACAAATTATTTCTTTACCATCAACAGAATATTGTAAAGAAAATACTGAAAAATTATTTGCATGAGGTTGTAAATATAATGGTATAATATTTGGTGGACATTGATTTTCATCTAATTTTACCAAGTAAACTAAACAAAAGAAAAAGTTTATAATATTGTTTCTTTTGGTCTAATTGAAACTTACTGTTATGTGACCATGTTGAATAAGCAACACTATTTCGATCAGGTGATAAAGCTGTATCCAATACAGACCAACCGACATCATCAAGTTCAA
Organism: Rotaria sp. Silwood1; assembly: GCA_905250075.1. NCBI lineage: Eukaryota > Metazoa > Rotifera > Eurotatoria > Philodinida > Philodinidae > Rotaria > Rotaria sp. Silwood1. The sequence continues at coordinate 4,364,375 of CAJNOP010000005.1, forward strand.
TTTCTGCTAGTCGATTAAATGTTCGTGATGAGGATGTATCATAAAGACGAATACAGTAATCTAACAAAAAAAAAGGAATCATTCATTCCAACATTAAATTATCTTCATTCAACAACCTTGACAAGCACTGATAAAACGTTGTCCATCATCGGAAAATTGACCACAAAATGTTGGTTTTGTCATAGAAGCGACTACTTCGCCTTGTTCAGGCAATAATCCGAAAAACGAATAAACAAAGAGAAAAATATCAATCATTTACAATATAAATACCTATTCATTAAACGATATCGTGCTTCAGGATATCGATGAAAATTAATTAAACCAATTTCACGCTAAATTTTTTTTAATAAGCGAAAAATAAATTCAAAAATATATTTATTTCTTTTTTTTTTTTACTTGTTTTAAAATCGATATAGAATTTTTCATACCAGAAAACTTTTTTGAATTCGTTTGATGTGAACATTTTATCGGTTGAGCATATGAAGCATGAAGATCTTGTAATGCTTCGAGCTAAATCCAAAAAAAAAACAAGAAATTAAATTTTTAAAAGAAAAAAAAATTAAAAATTTACTATTTTACTTGGTCCTCATTCTTTTTTTCAACATGTTCTTCATCTTGTTCTGGAAATACTAATGGTTCTAGATCATTAAAAAAAAATTTTAATTTTATTTTAAAAACAAAAAAACATTATTTTTTTACCTTCAGAAAACAAAGTAGCAAATATTCTATGCATACTAAAAAATACTTATATCAACATTTTTCCATTCGTTCGACATTTTCATTAATGACTATATGCGACATCTAAACTAAACTCATACCTTCAGCCAGTCCTCTCTTCTTATTATATCATTGAAATATATGATTGGTTTCATAGTTTATCGAAGGTTTTGTTTTCTTATTCGTCTTCTTATACATTCATTTTATTGTCTTCGAGTTTATTTAAAACTAAATAAATTTCTATTTCTCTTTTTTTTTTTACATATTTATAGATATACAATCATGAAGCTTAACATTGCTTATCCAGTAACAGGTTGTCAAAAATTAATCGATATTGATGATGATCGTAAACTACGGCCATTCATGGAAAAACGCATTGCTCAAGAAGTTGATGCTGCTTGTTTAGGTAATGAATGGAAAGGTTATACATTACGTATAACAGGTGGAAATGACAAACAAGGTTTTCCAATGATGCAAGGTGTTTTAACAAATCAACGTGTACGTTTATTACTTGATAAACGTCATAAATGTTATCGTCAACGACGAAAAGGTGAACGTAAACGTAAATCTGTTCGTGGTTGTATTGTTGATGGAAATTTATCAGTATTAGCATGTGTTATAACTAAACGTGGTGAACAAGATATTGATGGTTTAACAAATAAAACAATTCCACGACGTCTTGGACCAAAACGTGCAAATCATATTCGTAAATTATTTAATTTAAGTAAAGAAGATGATGTTAGAAAATATGTTGTTAAAAGACCATTAACAAAAGAAAGTAAAAAACCACGTGTTAAAGCACCGAAAATTCAACGTTTAATTACACCACGACGTATTCAACGTAAAAGACATATGTTATCATTGAAAAAACGACGAGCTGAAAAACAACGTGTTCTTCAAAATGAGTAAATTATTTTATTTAGATTTAATTCATTATTTATTTTGTTTTTGTTAGATTTGCTAAATTACTTCAACAATATGCTAAAGAAAAACGTGAACGTAAACGTAGTGAATCAAAACGTCGTTCATCATCACGATTATCGGAATCAAAAGCATAAAAAAAAAAGAGAAAAAAAAAGAACGAAATTTTCTTGAATGACAACTATTGAATTTTAAAAATAAAAATAAAGCAAAACAAAAGAAATTGTTTTAGTTGTCATTTGATGTCATCATTAGTTTGTTTTCATTTTCTGTTGAATTATATTTCATAACAAATAAATAAACATCCGATTGAATATGATGACAAAAAGAAAGAATAAATATATTTTTGAGCTTATTTATTTGTTATTTTAGATTTAGATTAAAGTTAAATATGGTAAGTATAAATAAAAATTGAAAACAACTTCTTTTTATAATAACTTTTCATAAAATAAGAAATGTGTCGTATGTAATAATTCAATGTCAATTGATTGATTTGATTATTAGCTCATTATTTTGATTGATGTCAGTTATTAAGCTATTATATAGCTACACGGCATTCATCTTCTCCGACTTAAGATTTTTCTCGATAAAAATGATAGATATAAAGAAAAGAATATAATTATATTATGACATTAACGAAAATCAAGCGATTCAAAAGGTTCGTAGAGAGCATTTTTCTGAACTTTTGTATCACAAATCGTTCGTATTTGTTTTGTGATAAAACCTGATTAATTTTTTAGTGTAGGTTCTTTTATTATAGGAATCATATTTTTTCTTGATACAAAATACAATCAATCAATCAGTTTCATTTATGAATTAGATATACAGAATGGACTATGAATAACACTATACTAGAAAAACTAAAATAAATTTGCTTTGATTCATTACAATGGGCTGATTTTTTCATTTTATGACAGAATTTTTTTGTCATACAAATAATATCAACAAATACTACTGTTATGCACGAATGTTGACTTCAGTAAAGAAATTTGAGCTATTGCCAAATAAGAAAAGTGTATGCATGACACTTATAGATAATTTTTCAGTCGTCACCGAAGAAAATAAATAGAAAAAATCAGAATGAACTTTACGAATGTTATTACACAGATGTATATAGAATAAATTTTTTCAGAATTAGTCATTTTAAATGTTGAAATTCCTCTTCAATAAATAAAACGCACAAATGAAACCTATTAGCCATTAAATCGCCAACTTTCTTGCAAAAACTAAGGTTCCATGATCGGAGAGCACTCTATGTCGGTGACTTATACTGCCAGCATTTTAATATATACACCAACAAAGCACATCCTTAGCCTTATTTAAAAATTCAAAATATTACAACCGTTGACTTTAAACCTAACTAATCCTGAAAATTTCCTGTAAGCATATCACTCTCATATCATTCATAAAGCTTGTTTTGATTTCTTCGTTTTGTTTTCGTGGGTAACAACTGAAAATTATGTTTGATGTTCGGATACATTTCTGAATTTCTAGACAAATAGATGTATCAATGAATATTTCCAGAAATGTAACTTTCAGTATGGAAAATTTAACACAAAAACATACCGCCATATTTAAGTTTTAAAGTCTTCAAAAAAAGTTGCTCAAGAATATTTTAGACATCATACGAAAACTATTGAATATCAATGTCATGAATAATTTAAGAAACTCGAAAAATCTAGAAGAAGCCCATGCTTTACAGCCTCAACCGTGATAATCATTAAATCATGTTTGATAAAATAGACATAATATTCATATGAAAATTTTAGCGAACTAAGCTAGATTAAGATAACTTTATTTATAATTTTTAAGCCCAATCAGTGATTGGAAGCGAACATTTTTAACTATTCATACGTGTTAAGAAGATAATTAAGCCCTTATGAGTGGCTTTACATGTGTATTTACTTCACTGAAATTTTCACGGAAATGCTAGCATTGAATATGTTAATTAATTATTTTTGCGTATGCGTGTCTCCAGCCTTAAATTATCATAGAAGAGAATCTCTATTGTCTAAAATCTCGAGCACGAATACATACTCGAACTTGCTCAATTCTGTTTAAGATGAGTATTTTTTTATACTATTCATACGAAACAAAAGCTATGAAATCACCGAAGAGAAGATTTTTCTATTCTTTTTATCGTAGTTTTATTTATGAGTCACCCTTTATAACAATCTGCAGAATAAGAATAGCTTTTTTTGTACTTTTAGCAATCTATTTCTCGTACGACTAAAAACGGTAACACTAGAATTATTTTCTTTTGAACAACTTTTATTTTTCTCTTTTGCTAAAATAGTCAGCTATTTTACTATGCACTATATGTAATTGACAGTATTTTCTCATATTTTAATCATTAGAAAAGGGCATTAGTTAACTCAAAGTAACATTTCCACATTGAAATAAAAGAAAAACCTGAGTGTTTTACGTAAGTATATCTTACAGAAAATTATCCACAAAGTCCTTCATCTATAAGTATCCGTTCTAGTGTCACCAAAGATGAATATGATTCATTCTCAGCTTCTCAAAATGAATGGTTGCTTTTAGGTGGTAGTTATATTGATGTAGTTTAGAGTAGCATATAGACATATAAAGCAACACAGAGGAACAAAAGGAAAATATTTCAGAAGTTAATAGAGTAGAAAAAAGTAATTACATTATGATCAATGAAATAGAATTCTTTATGATATGAACATGTCTTTCTTATGAACAGAAATAAAATAAACGTCTATAACTATTTATATTATATTTGCACAATGACTCTTGCTTTTCTTATAAAAGGCAACGAGTTGGTTGTTAGATTTCTTATTTTTAATTTCAAGTAAATAAAAAAAAAACTTCCAACAGCGTCTATTAAAATGCAGATATCATTGTAGCTTTAGTCTTCATTGATTTTCAGTTTTTAATTCTAATAACTAGATATAATCTCGATTAAAAAGTAATAATATCTGAATTCATTCAATAATTCGCGAGCATTCTTCTGTTCGGCAGCAGTTTAGATCATAGAAGTTTAGAATAAGACGAATGAATTGCATTAAAAGACAAAATATTTTTCGGTATATCGAAAGAGATTTTATTTGATTCACTAAATTTTTTAGCGATTTCGTTTTTGTGGTGGTGAAGATTGTGCTGATTGGATATTGGCAGAAATATTTACATTATCAAAATTAGTAAAGTTATTTTTATATATTTTTACTAAATCGTAGGGATTTTTTGCTTTTTTTTTTAGAGTTCAGTTAAATTAAAATTATTATGTCAACAAGTAATGCAAGCAATTTTAACAGATAATTTAAATGTAAAATTTGAAATTAGATTTTAATTTTCATCATTTGTTTTTTTTTCGTGCTTTTTTTTTTAGTTCAGTGAAGCTCAAAAATTAGTTGGCGATAAATTTGGTAGGAATATTAAAACTTTCTTTTTGTGATAATTTTGTATGATTATTAAAATTAGAAAGTGGTGATTTGAAAGCATCGATACGTGCTTTGCAATATATTCTTACTATGTCAGCAAAACATTCCGTTGATGGGCAATCATTATTAAATGAACTTATACAACTTGGTCTTCCTAAAGGTTTTTAATAATATTCATTTCAATATTTAGTTTTGTTTGTATTTTTTAAGAACATGCCAATGCTTTAGTGAAAGTATATGATGAAAATTTTGAAAAATTAATCGATAAATTACGATCATCTGTTATGCGGTGTAAGTTTTCATTTTAATATCTTTTCTACATTCAATTCTTTTGATCTCGGTCTTGGTAAAGGCGGCTACAAGTTTTTCGATTATTTTTGATTACAGAACAGGATATATGTAGACTTCTGGAGAGAGACTTCCTCTATTAATATTCATTTTATCATATTCTACCGCATAGTGATGTCACATGTCGACATGTCAACAGTATGTAGTAGAACTTGATAATTGATGCATTTTTAGATAAAGGAAGTATTACCATACAAGCTGACACATATTTCATTTTGTAGTCCAAACCTTATTGGAGTTTTGATTTAGTACCAATCTACAGAAAGTTATTTTGGTATTTATGCAAATTACATGTTAAAAAAATTCTTCAATACGTGTTTGTTGATTTCTTTAGCCAATCCTTTTTGGATCATTTTTCTTCAACTATAATCTTTAGTTCCGTTTAGAATGATATGTTTTGCTCGGGGTTTCACATATCTCTTGTTTTTACTAAAGAGCTAGTTTCTATGATAAAATATTGCGGATTGAAAAACTACTTTTAAAAATCTGTTAGAAAAGTAAATAGAATGCTTGGTACGGTAAAGTTTGCTGTATAAAACTAAGCCATTAGCAACAATTTCGCAGATTTCAATCGGACTACAAAATAGTATTTTGTACAACGTAAAGGAAATGTTAAACCCATATTCGGAAAGAGCGAAATATTGAGATTCTAGTCAGTTTTCTTTAAGTAAAATGAATATTTTGCAGTATAGATTATATTAAACTTTTGTGTTTTTTTTGTTTTATTTTGTAGTGACGAAAATGAATGATATTCAATGGAATTTATTTGATATACAAACAACTAATAATTTACATGATATGCATTTACCTGTTGTAACAATGAATTTAAATTATAATGATAATATAGAGAATCAATCGAAATCAATTTCATTTTCCATGAATCCAGAACAATTTGCTGTTTTATTAGCTGGTAAAATTTTTATTTGAGAAGAAGAAAATATTTCTTATTTATCCATTTAGATTTACAAGCTGCACGAGATTTAATAAAAACTTATTCAAAATCTTGATATATTTAATTTTGTGTTTTTTTTTTATTATATTTGATTTTTTTTTTTTTGAAAAGAAGAAATATTAGAAACTATGTGATTGAATATTTTTTGTATCTTTTTTCTGTTTTTTTTTATTCTTGATTGAAAATAGAATGTGCAATAATGTGATTATTTTATTCTTCTTCTTATTATTATTAACAGAATCCAGTGAAACTTTTCGGTAGGTTAAGAATAATAATAATAATAATAATCGATAAAATAAACTGTTCTTTTTTATTTCTTTTATATGTGTTTAAAAGACTTTTTTCTTCGGATACTGGAACATACAAAGAAGCACGTCCATTTTTTATTTCAACAAAAAATCTTATTAATGACTATTTTGATGGAAATTTGGCACCTGTTTTTCAAACAATCAATTCTCATACATTTGTTTTTGTTATGTACTATGCACGTATGTATTGTATGAGTAAATAACAGCATAATATGTATGATGAAAAATAATCAAACTACTAATAACACCATTGTGCAACACTATAGGATCATAATCTTTATTCAATCTTCGTTACACTTTTTTGCATCTACTCTACTAGCGGTAAATAAATTGAAGAATGCCCAATGATATTCATCTCTTTGTAAACAACATCGTGATAGATTATAGATGACTATTTATCAGCAGATCTTGTACTATTTACAAGGGAATGTTTTTAATTGATCAATCACTTTCTCATCAAAAGCTATCGAATTAATACTAATTCCGAATATGTTCAGAAGAAGTTTTGGATCTACTCAGACTATACGGCAAATCGAATTGTTTGTGAGAAATCAATTCTTTCTGTTTTTCAAAAATGAGTTTGAAATAAAATGACTAAATTTTCTACACTAAAAAATCGTTTCAAACACAAAAAACTAGTTTCCTGAGCAATTTGATATATTTTATAATTTAGACGGGTCAACAAAAAGAAGATTTTGATGAAAACTGTGTTAGTCTAAAAAAAACAGTAAACGAAGACCTAGAGGAGATTTCACATGTTCATATTCTATATCAACATAGTCGATGGCTTTCAATCCACTAGCTTTTGGTGAGAAGGCGACTGATCAGCTGGAATGGTTGTCTCCTTAGATCCATTTTATGTCCAACTAGGTCGTTCTTTATCTGACGGTATAAGAAAATAGAAGATTAGCTAGTAAAATATTAAGTTTGAATCTTGACAAAGAAAAACCAAAGTAATAATTCTAGTACGCAACGTTAGCGTCATAGACCCTATTTATAGACAAACTATCAACGTAAATGTTATAATTTAATTTTGTATTGATTTTCTAGCTCCTAGCTGTAGTCTTCATAGAATTGAATCTGGACTCGATAATACAATTGAGGTGATACCCTCAAGAGAATATCGAAGAGAATGCTATTATTAGTTGAGTTATCAACATTTTTCTAACGAGGGAAAATCTGCAAGTATCATGTGTTGTTTTGAATTGAATATTTATTAGTTTGTAGAGCTTGATGAAGCTAGAAGAAACGTAAAAGGGTTCGTTTCCATACTCTATTATTGTCGAGTTAGAGACATTTTTACCCAGTTTTTGGTCTCTGTTAAGGCATCCGTGAAATAATTGAAGTACCAAAATTGTCATTTGAAATGGCTCTTATGATTGTTTGAATTTCCTGATACTTTCAGCTTACAAGAAATCTTTTCTTATTGAAATATCGAATGTTGAAGACGCTCGCTTTGTGAACTTGTCCTTATGAAATATGATTGTTTTTTAGATATCCAATCTCTTAAGAACGAAGCATCTATTTGAGCTGAAATCTTTAGAATATTCTAACGATCATGAGAACTATTTATTGATGAAATTTCGTGATTCCACTTATTCTTCTATACATTGTTAGAGGCAAAAGAAGCTTTTGGCTTCTTCTAGCCTTTTCAAGCTCTAGAAACTAGCATATATCCGATCTAAAATGACATGTCAAACTTGGGGATCTTCTCTTGTAAGACTTTTAGAAAAGCTAATTGCTTTTATTACGTTAAACTTGAAACGGTTTAGAAAACAATTAAAATTTACATCATCAATATAATATGAGTTTGACTTAATTTCGAAAATGATAAGGCTTTACCCAATAGAATTGCATTCGACAAAAACTTGACCTATTTATCACACAAATCTCCATTCACCAAAAATTTCAAACTATTCGAATACTACTTACGACTATTTTTTTTTTGTATCATAGATTTTATGTTTTTCAAATTAAGTTTTATTCATCATATTGCAATTCATTTGATTGTGTTATGTTTTCTTTTCTTAAATAGATTTCTGTGGTATTAGTCGACGAATGCGTGAACCATTTGAGAAAGCAGCTGCTTTCTATCGAGAACGTATTCCACATGGTAATATTACATTAGATAAATTTCATGTAAGTTTATAATTAAATAATATTGAATAAATTTTTATTTTGTCTCTGTTAAGGTTAAATTTGTTGCAGTTGATTGTTTTTACCATGCTGGTCAATGTCGAAAATCTTATAAACTTGATTATTATCCTCATATGTATTTATATGTAAAAGGTACACGAGGTTATCAATATTTTGGACCAACTATAACATCAAATCTTATTGAATTTATTGAAAAAATTCGAATGCCTATAATAAGACTAACAAATGTAGATGAATTTTTTGATTTTATTGTTCAACATGAAGTAATAGAAAATGATTTGATATTGAAAATATTTAATTTGACTGTGTTTTTAGTCCAATGTTTTAGCTCATTTTGATTTTTCTAATAATTTACAAAGACAATATTATTCATTTTTTGTTCAAGCAGCTCTTAAACATATTGAATATGGTATATGATTGATTTTGTTTAATAACGAATGATCGAAAAATTTTTAGACAAATTGTTTGTTCACTTTTGACTCACTAGAAAATATCTGTTATGTTCGTGTGAAATTTGCATCAAATATCATATTCTCATAACTTATGTCTTCTAAAAGGCTATATGAAAGTTATTGAGTAACAATTACCTCAATATTTGTTGTTACAGTTTCGATAGTAAAATTAGTTCTTTTTTCATAAACGACAGAGCTTTCGAACTCATAAACATATAGAATAGACGAGATATTAGTGTATTAAAGAATGTAATGAGTCTTCAAGACGAATGATATTAGCGGTCATGCAAGATATCTCGAGCTCATTGACACGATTAGTAACAGATATGACATTTTTCGCTAGGACATCTATTACCAAACGTGAAACTAGGACCGAGATTAACAACAACAGGTCCCACTCATGATTAATGAAGTGTTTTTTAGTCAGAGTCGGTGATATTGAACTAACAAGTTTCAATGATTTTTTTGCTTATAGATACTAAATAATGTTCTAATGAAAACTCCACAAAAACTTGGATTAATTTTTTTTATAGTTAGTTCATTATCACATTAATTAAGAATTGTTGGTTTGCTATTAAAAATAATTTATCAGATCTTTCAACAATAAGCATAACATTTGGGTTCTAGCTCATAGCTTTTGAATAGTTCCTAGTGGATCAAAAGTGTACAAAACTCTTGTTTAAAAACTTTTAAGTCATTCGTTATGGAGTTTTTATTTTACTGTAATAGATAATGAACATCCAATCCGTTTTGCTGTTATTCTTAATCAAACCGTTGTTGAAGAATTATCTAATTTATCTAATACTACTTTTCCAAAGTCATTTGTTATTTTAAATCGATTAAATTCAACACCACAGGTTAGAAAGCAAAAAAAAATTTTTACTTTTCTTTGTTCGATATTTATTTTTATTCAAAATTCATAATAAAAGATATTTCCAAACCTAACAAATAATTTTACAATCGAAAATCTTTTTCAATGGATTGTTAATGAACCTGTAAGTTAAGCATTTAATTTTTCATACGAAAATTTAAATATTTATGATTGGTAGAAACAACCATATGTCGGTTGGATTGTTCCAAAAAATCGTTATTATTCTCGAAGTCCATCAATTGATAAAGCAACTGTATTCGATGCATTGACAAACCATGATAATCTTCTTATCTTTCATACTTCAAGCAAATTAGATGAGTTAAAGGTAAAAAAAACTTTATGTAGAAAAAAATCAAAGTGTATATTTTAGAGAATCTCGTATATTCAGCATAGAGAGCAGTGCGTCTCCATTCAGTCACTGAGGTAGTCTTCAGCTCGATCCTATTCGATGATCTCTCATTCCAGTCATGATTCATCAGATTAAAACGCACTTGTTTAGTCAGTTAAAGAATTTGTTTCTCGAATGATCATTGGTTGAATGGAACCCGTATAGGAATCCGAGCTTCAACAAAATGACATATTAGTGATCATTATTAAGACACATATTGAATACAAAAAATGAACAATAGTTGGCATGCAATTTACAACTACACGTTGTAATGTAACAAATCGTTAGATGTTTTTCATTATTTATATAATGTACCTTAATATGATATAGATGCTGATAACTTTTGTAGTTTTCTTGTTATTCACTTGTATGTTAAATATAGTTATGAATCATTATATTTAATAATATTAGGACTAAGCTGAGAGATTATCGAATGCGACCGAACCAATGACATTATGCATAGTAATTTAATTAAAAATAATTATCAATCTGAATTTAATTCAATTTCTAATCTGTAGAATTGTTATTATGAAATCACATGAGACAACACATCATTGATAAAATATCATTATTTTGACAATAATTTTCAAGGACAGTATAATAAAGCAAAGAGTACGCTTAAATAGATAAAATAAAAAAATTCAATTATGTGTATAAAGTGTTCATCTTATTATTGTCATAGATGTTTTATTTCAAATAATATTAAGAAATGATTATATAACTTTCGAAAACCACTCGTTTAAACCGAAGACATTCGTAAATTAATCTTGATTGCAAAACTATTTTTTGTTAATGTTAGGAGCAAAAATCAACTAGTCACACTGATGTCTTATAAAATCTAAATGCTATTTATTGAATATAGTATATAATAGTTTTCTTTATTATTTATTTTTAGTTGCGATATGTTTATTTCTATCTTTCTATTTGTAACACAACTCATTCTTCTTTTTGGTTAAGACAAATTGAAAAACTATATAATCAATCATTAATCGATCTAAACAAGAATATCAGTAAAACACAACATGATCTTCTTTCATCATGCTGTCAACATATCTTAAATCAAATATCTTCAACTGATATATATCATCTATGTTTATTAAATCAACAACTACCATTATTTAACTTTTCTGAAACAACAACAAAAGCATGTTTACCTATATTAAATAATATTCAATTACAAAAAATTTGTTATCGAGATTATTGTCATCAATGGTTAAAAACATATGCATCAATATATCAACAAAAATTACATTCAAATCACAGGACTATTTTACAAAAACGACAAGATAAATTCTATGATCAATCTATTGAAATAGAAAATCAATTTTTTATTGATAATAATAATTCAATTGAGAAATTTAAAGGATTATTATGTCAAATTAATTCAACATGGGCATTTCGATTAATTGATTCAAAATATTATCCAAATTTTGGACGAAATATTGGTATTATGAATAATTCAAGAGCTATTATTGTATTACAAACCAAAGTAAGACATATCATTGATTACACATCAGTCACGGGAAAACAATAACTTGACTACAGATCTTTTTTCTCAATAGTTTACCCTTCATATATGTCGTGCTGTATTTATTCTATATTAAAAAAAAATTTTTTTAAATTCATACATTAACAATAACGTTATGAAAATATACGATGGTGGGAAAATTTTAATAACAACGTGTTTTTTATTCTGTTTTCTGTAATATTAAGCACCCTGCTCAAACCCACATATGGATTTTAACAGCTATTGGAGTTTTCTTTCTAATGCATTCTATACTCGATGAACTATGATGGCAAGGTTTCGAAAACATTAGGCACGGTAATTTTCAGATCTCAAAGGGTATTTTTTTAACAATGCTATTTTAAAGAGAACAAAATAAGGAGAAAAGCTATAAGCACTACAAATATTGACTAAAAAACGCTTTTTTTTTCGATTTTTGTGATGCTTTTAACTTTTTCAGAAAAGGTCGTACGTGTCCGATGTTTTTAGAAATCTTGCATGTCATTAATCATGCGCAAGAAAATAAAATATGCATAAAATGAACTCTATCTACGCCAAAGTTTTCTATATTGCGAAAATCATAAATTTATTTTATATAAAACGTGATTCTTCGATTGTCTACGAATAAATACTTTAAAATAGATATATACAACTTCACTGATAGTTTGTCAGATTTTCAAAAAAAAGACGAAAATTACTTGAAGAAGAAAAAATAATTTTAATTGTGAAATTGTACACTAATAGATGTCATCATGACATGAACTTAAAAAAGATAACAGTAAAATAACATGCCACAAATTTTCATACAAATGCACCTCTAATTTTCATGTTGTCACTTTTTATTTAGATAATATTTTTTCATAATATATTTGCCAATAAATTAATTTTGAATATTTTACTTCATGTAAAATAACTTCAGCACGATATATATATACGTTTGTTAATGACATTCTGACTATCTAACAAACTTTAGTAAGGAAGAGAGAGAGATGAGCATACTGTTGGATCAGTCATTGAAAGTTGCTCCTGATCGTAAATTAGTCGTTGTACTTATCAGAAGTAGTTGAATACTTTTGATATTGAGAAAGATTTTTCTCAGAAATTCGTTTAAATTAAGTCGAAGATGATTGATTACTTTGTGTTAGGACGATGAGTAATTCAACGTTTTCACAGATAGATTTAACCCTTTGAGTCCCAAATTATTTCTGCTGGATTCAATTCAAGAAGACTGTTAGATTAGCTCATTTTAGACAGAAACATATAAACAACTATATATTTCCTTTACAGATAGTTGGAGAGGATTCTAGAGCATTCTTTATTACTTCATTCCAAGGCATTAGGGACTAATTTTTATAGATTATATTGTGAGAAATGATTATGAAACATGTGTAGCTTTTTTGCTACTATGGGACTCAAAGGGTTAAAGTACATGCTTTTTTTCTTCAATAATAACTAATAACACAATTAATTTTTGAATAAAAGAGATATTCTTATGCAAATGCCTTCCCGGAATAGAAGATGCTGAGTTTTTCTATTATATTCACGAGTAGAATATTTTTTCCGCCGTAGGAATCTTGTATTGTGTCGCATTTATTTACATAATTTTTATACAAAAGAGTTTTTCAACCAAACAAAACGACATTACAGATTATAGAAAAGATTTTTCGGATCTTAAAAGCTAAGTATAATTTGATGTGAATATACTAATTAGAGTTTGGATTTATGAGAAGTTAATTTAAAAAAAAAACGAGTTTTCTATTAAGTTCAATGCATGAAGTCTTCTATTGCAGAGAGGGATGTATGAAACAGATTTGACTTTCACTTCAAGAAATGTATCGCTTATCATTATTTATTTAAATCTATGTCGATATAAATATATGACATGTTTGAATAATAATTCCCTGGATATTGTTATCTCTCTTTTGTTGTTTCTTATCATAAAAAGAAAATGACAAGAACCATTTCTGTTATCAAAAAAAAAAATCTTTCGAAATACTAATCAATTGAAATTCTCTATAAATAAATAAAAGAAGAGAAAAAAAGACTATCTTATTGTGTTTTACGCTTGGATTATTTATGAATCTTTCCATCCTATTTAATTAAAACATAGTATGGATGCAAAAAAACGAGTGATTGTTAAGTCGTACTACTTATATCAAACAATAATTCTCTTCAGTCAAGTACTGACATTCATTTTCTTTTGTTTTTTTCATGAATCTAATGAAGCATATTTGAGTCGTATTTTTCTCAAAGTATATGCGTCAAAAGCAGTGACATTCAGAGAATTTCCTATAATAGTATAAATCCAGCAAAAAATCTCGAATAAAACATTCTTTTAATAAAAGTATTGTTTTTTTTTTATTTTATTAGAATGAACAACATTATATTTTAAATAATAATGAAATCACAATTGAAAATATCTGTATGTAAGTTTAAATATAAAAATAAAGATCTTTTAATAATCATATATTTTTTTTTTTATTTCAGATAATCTCATTTATAATGTATCGCATAATTTACAATCTCGTTCATTAGCTACAAGTCCAATTAATAATATAAGCACAGAACATTCCAATAGATTTATTGAACTTACTACCGATACTTTTCATTCCATTGTTTTGAATACTGATAAAGTAATACATTTGTAAAACAAACTGATAATAATAATATTTTATTATGAAATCATTCAAATGAATTTTAGAATGTACTTGTTGTTTATTATACAAAATGGTGTGGATTTTGTCAATCAATATGGCCAATATTATATCAAACAAAAAAATTCTTTAGTAAATTCAATGATCTTATTTTTACTAGGTTAAATAAAATAATTTCGATATAACTATACTACTATTATATTTATTTTTATTCTTTCAGAATTCAAGCTGACAAACATGATCTTCCGTGGCATTTGACAGTATACAATTATCCAACATTAATTTTGTTCCCTGCAGAGAAGTTTGTTTTTATTTCTGCTTGTTAATTTTAATTACATTTTTTTTTAATAGCAAAAAACATTCAATTGTTTTTCCGACATCAACAGAATCGATCACGAGTGTTAGCATAATAAAATTTCTTCTTTATCATCTTTATATTGATGACAATATCAATGAACAATGGTGTAGACATTCAAATAATAGTTTTTTATCAATGTTATCATCAACTTATATTGACTTTTCTCAATTATCTTATTTAGTAAAATCATTTTCTTGAATGTTTTTTCTTTTCTGTTATTGCATAAAAACAAAAAATGCAAGTTATATTTTCATTTCCTTTTTGGTTTCTCATTGCTATCCAAAAGCAAAATGAAGATCAACAATATTTAGTGAAAAAAAAAAGGAAAAGAAATATTTATTCTTCCTTCCTTAGTCTGCAATCATTATAAATCAGCTTCCACGCAGAAAGCAAAAAAAGAAAATGAATCGAATGAGTTGTAAGGGCTTGACTAAGCAAGAGAGAAGAACTGAAAATTAGTATGATTCGTGATAGTGTTTGTGCTTCTTTTCCGCTATTTGAGTCGACGAACGATATATGAGTAAGCTAGCAATGTGTTACGCATGTAAAACAGAAAATAACATGTGTATCATTCGAAGGTCTCTATTTTATCGTTGTCATCTTGTCTAGTTAAACTATTATTATATAAAAAACAAAACAGCGAAAACATATGTTCGTTTTTTTATTTTTTATTTTTCTTTGATAGAGACTTGTCTAGATTGAATGAGACTTTAACTGATACTATAGAATATAGAAGAGTGTATTATTTACTGGAGTTTCATAGTACGGCAGTGTAATTGTGCACTTTTGTCTCCTTCGTTGGTAACCGTTTGTATTTTCAACTACCGTCGTAACATTGATTCTTTTTCTGTCGAAGAAAAGAAAAAAGAAACTAGGGTAACACGAGGTTTTTCTTTCCTTCTTCTTGTCGTGATTAGTGCAAGCATTTATTTGTCAAGATGCATAAGAAGCATGGTACACCACTCCTTCAGTTTGAATTTCTTCTCTCTGACAGATAAAAGTAACTTTTGCACTGAAGTGAAAATAAATGTCATCGATGAATATCTGATGACCTTCAAGAGCGAATGTAATCAACGATGTTTGAAAACATTTTTTTTAACAGACCATTATAAGTCACGTATTTTCATGAGTTACATTTGTTTTTGTTTCATAATATTATTTGAAACATAACTTACTTTTAGATATTTGCGACGTCATTTTGTGCATTATACTGTCCATATTTCATAAATCAAGATGGCTTCGTCATCATCATCATCATCAACAACAAATAATTCCATTACAAATAATACAATTATTTGGGATAAATCGTCATTACCAGATAAAATTCAAACATTCGATGAATATAAAAGTTTATATGCATTATCAATACAAGATCCGAATCGTTTTTGGAAAATGGCAGCTGAACGTTTAAATTGGTATCATTTTCCAACTAAAATAAAAAATACTGAATTTGATTATCGTACAGAACGTGGTGTTGATATAAAATGGTTTGAAGATGGAGTTATTAATGTTTGTTATAATTGTCTTGATCGACATATTGAAAAAGATCCAAATGTAGCTAACCAAATTGCTATTATATTTGAGCCAGATACACCAACAGAAACACATCATCATGTTACATATGGTGAACTTTTACATAGAGTTAAAAAATTTGCTAATGTTTTAAAAAAATATGGAATAAAAAAAGGTGACCGTGTTACAATTTATATGCCTATGGTAGTTGATACATGTATTGCATTACTTGCATGTGCACGTATTGGTGCAATACATTCAGTTGTATTCGGTGGTTTTAGTGCAAATAGTGTAGCCGAACGTATATCTGATTGTGATGCATCAATTGTTATAACAAATGATTTTGGTGTACGTGGTGGAAAATGTATACCATTAAAAAGTAAAATTGATCAAGCTTTAACAATGACACAATGTACTAGTGTTAAAACTGTACTCGTTTTTCAACGAAATTATGGTTTAGCAAATTTAAAAGATGATTGTGCAGAACAACGTAATTCACTTGAATGGACAAATGGAAGGGATTTTTGGGTACATGAAGAATTAGAAAAAGTTGATGATAATTGTGAACCTGAACAAATGAATGCAGAAGATCCATTATTTATTGTATGTGTAATAATAATAATAATAATAATTGTTATAGATATAAAATTATCTATTTATTCTAGCTTTATACAAGTGGTTCAACAGGAAAACCAAAAGGAATTTTACATACAACTGGTGGTTATTTAACATATGTGAGTTTAACATTTAAATATGTTTTTGCTTATAATCCAGGCGAAATATATATGTGTACTGCTGATGTTGGCTGGATTACAGGCCATTCATGTAAATTACAAACGACTTTTTGTTTTCTTTTTTATAATGAAAATCTAAAAATAATACTTTTGAAATAGATGTTGTTTATGGACCATTAGCTAATCAAGCAATAACTGTAGTTTTTGAAGGTATTCCAACATATCCTAATGTCTCACGTTGTTGGAATATTATTGATAAACATCAAATAAAAATATTTTATACGGCACCAACAGCTATTCGTTCATTAATGGCACATGATGACGCATTTGTAACACGAACAAGTCGTCAATCATTAAGACTTTTAGGTACAGTTGGTGAACCAATTAATCCAGAAGCATGGCGATGGTATTATAATGTTGTTGGTAATGGTCGATGTCCTATTGTTGATACATGGTGGCAGGTAAATGGTTTTTTTTGACAGCATATTATTAAAAAACAATCCGAAAGCTTCAGAATAGGCTCTATAGCATAAAACTCATCTATGATGAAGTTTTCAGCAGGATCGAACCTTCAAAACTTTTTTCTCCTTTAATTCGAAGTTTATTGAACTAAAATGTATGAAGTGAAAGTCGATGTTCTTTTTTTTTTGTATCACATCATTAACGCTAGTCTTATTACTGATAACTCCTGTATACATGTATATTATTTTGTCATAGACTGAAACTGGTGGTTTTATGATAACACCTATTCCCAACGTTTGGGAATTAGAAGCTGGTTCAGCAACACTTCCATTTTTTGGTATTCAAACTCAAATATTCAATAAAAAAACTCGACAACCATTAGAACTACCTAATCAAGGTGAATTATGTATTCGCGATTCTTGGCCTGGTCAAGCACGCAGTCTTTATCGTGATCATGAACGTTTTGTTGATGTTTACTTTAAACCATATCCTGGTAATTATTTTTCTGGTGATGGATGTGAAATTAAAGAAAATGGTTATCATTGGATAACGGGTCGTGTGGTTCGTAAAAACAAAAAAAATCTACATTTTTTGTTAAATGATTTTTTTATTCTGTAGGATGATGTTCTTGTTATATCAGGACACAATATTGGTACAGCTGAAGTTGAATCTGCTCTTGTTCAACATGCTGGTGTATCTGAAGCAGCTGTTGTTGGTTATCCTGATCCAAAAAAGAATCAAGGAATGTATTGTTTCGTCACATTAAAAGATGATGTTGAAGAAACAGATGCACTTCGTAAAGATCTCATTAAAACTGTACGTGATATTATTGGTGCCCATGTTTATCCTGATATAATACATTTTACACCAAATTTACCTAAAACTCGTAGTGGAAAAATCATGCGACGCATTTTACGTAAAATTGTTGAACCAGATATTAATAACCTAGGTGATACGTCAACATTGAATGATCCAGCTGTTGTTGAAGATTTAATAAAAACATCGCCAAGAACAAAACTTGCATAAAAAAAATATACAATATACTTTAACAGAATTCTTCTTTTTTTTTGAAATTAGGCTTATATTAGTTCTCGTCTTTTTCTATCATTTTAAAATCAATTATATTTACATATCATATTTCGCTGTATATTCCATATTCAGGCATTTGGTTCTTATTCAGTGTTGTCAATTTAGCAAAAAAAAAACAAAATATGTTGTCTCGTATTATAACTTATTTTCATTATTTAAATAATGAATTGAATATTTTTAACGAAAAAAATAGATACGTTGAATAGATTCATTATGACAAAGACCAATAGGACACTGGTTTTGAATTTTTTCAGCACATGTTGAACAACAGCATAAATGATTACATGTCGATTTGTTTCATCATGAAAGTGTGGGTCAAATAAAGATAGCCACACACACCATGCCATAGATCACAATTCTAATAAACGACTTGTCCGCAGGTAACGCACTCACGATTTTGGTAACGCACTCACACATGTGATACGCACTTATCATTACTAAGAGCAACAGCCGGTCGGAAGTGGACTGGTATGCTCTAATGGATCAGGCTACAGATGTACCTTGCAGTTTTGGACTAACATAGGGTAAAGACAGTTGGTTAGGTGAGGTCCCAGATTCCACTCACATTCGACCTGTATCTCAGTTTGGGTTGGACGGCTTCTTGTCCATGGGATCCGGATATAGAAATTTTCCCTTGATCGAAACCGGATCTCGGTTCAGGACTGACCATCAGACGCTGCTCTATAGGTAAGACCCAATCATAACCTGATTTCTGTAATAACACGATCGAGAGTGTCTGAGAAACATACGAAGCATGCTGGCCGACGAATACAAATAATCGAGAAGTGCCTAGTATCTCAGAGCGGCTATCAGATGCGGATAAAACAGTTTCATTGAGAGTATCAAGAGTGCACTTTGGCTATTGGTCGCGCTCAGAAACTTTAAACAACCATAGTGGAATTTTAAGAACTTTGAATCCAACAGGTTGTATCTGGGATAGGAGAGGGAGGAACTGTCAGACTAAACTAAGGCAAATAAATAGCTTATTAACATCCCTATAGGCTAACAACTCTGGGAAATAAATTGAAAACCATGTGTCATCAAAACAATTGGTCTTATCAAACATAAAATTCAGAACTTAAAGTATGGTGATGAGTAGGTTGCGTGAGTGCGTTACCTTTTTTTTTATCAGTATCAGAAGATAAACGAAAACCAAGTCTGCTGTTCGATAGCCCATCAAAAGTTAGCGGAAGTACCTAAGTGTCCATTAGAATACTTTTGTAGTTATGGCGTGATATAAACTAGAAGCCCTATTTGGTAACGCACTCACTACAGATTTTGCCGTGCTTTCAGGTAACGTCCATTTTCTTCTACCAATCATGAAAGAGATCTAGTATACATCAGAAGAAAGCCCAATCTTCCTGGATTCAGAATATATAAGGCACTTCAATTTTTAACCATTCTTCTATGTTTTTAAGACAATTTCTTCGATAGCACAAACAAAATGATAAATCGTAAGAAACGCACTCGCCTTTTTTCTCGTGTAGCTTTTCTCTACATTATGAAAAAAAAGCAAAATAAACTACGTTTTCTGATACAGCGAAGTGTGCTGCATAAGATGATATAATTAACTTTTGAAAATAATTAGGTTCTACTTTAATCACTCTGGTTGACCGTTAGCCGAACAAGCCGTTCTGCAACTTCTGTCGTTTCTTCTAATAATTTTATTACTTGTCAAAAGCTTAAATAGGAATAGCGTGGCCCAAAAGCCATGGCACCAAAAAACGTTTGAGTATCTCCATCACGGATCGAGCAAACAAGCTGATTTTTTATCAGTGACAGAGACATCTTTAAGGGTGTGGGTGGATGAGAGTGCGGCTACTGGTTTATTTCATCACAATCATCCTCGGCTGCGGGATCGGGCAAGATCCTATCGGCTTTTTCAAAATCGAATAGAATTCAATGGGAGCGAAGCTCAATTCAACTCAAAAACAACTCAAAAAAAAAATCCCATGAACAAAAGAACATTTATGAATTTGGATATAGCAGATGCATCGACTGCATCTGTCGACAATATCTAATTATACCAGGAGTCGCCCATTGCATTCTGTCACGGCGTTTGTTTGACAATGATGAAACAGTTAAACAAAATCCATTCTTTTGTTTATGGCTTCTGATAGTGTCACATATTCAGAAAATCGAAGATTTGAATGCATGTCCTGTAGGACATGCCACAATATTGATCGATCGATGCCATTAACTCTCGATTTTCGAACAATGACCGATTGTCATCATTAATTGGCGCCTAGGAAATTTTATCCAATATCTCATAATAATGAAATCAATTATCCCGATGGTACTCTTCATTTTTCTCGAATCGTTTAATAGAAGCTAACTAATAATAATTAGGCAAAATTCGAGTTGCTTTGGATAGACAAACAATTATGGGTCTCCTTGACGAAAAACGTTGATGTAACTTCGAACAATTCAACAATAACATTAGCTGCAATTGATCTTTTACTTGCGATGAATATATTACTTGTATGAAAGAATATCAAGAATGCTTTCGGAAGAAAGTAATACCATTCATGTTCTAGACCAAAGAGACTAGCAACTATGATCTTACATCATGCATTATTGAAACAACTAGTGTTTAATTGGAAATAACACAACAAAAAGTGGTTCAAAGTCAGTACAAATATGCATCTGATGACAGTAATGTATTGTTACGTATTGCTATTCAAGCAGTGCATCTTGCATAGCAAGGTGGTATACTTCCAGCACAAAATCCCATATTCTTTGCACACCAGTCAGCAGTGCACTCTGAGCATGATTGTATTGAACGCGTCTGACAAGTGGGACTTAATAATACGAAACAACATTTACATGAACCACTACTTGATACAGTTGTTGCTATTGTGGTCGGATAAGGAGTGGCACTCACAGATGAATGAGTGGATTCTTGTGTCGAGGAGCTTCCATCACCTTGACATAGCCATTCGTCAGGACAATCAGGCCGACATTGAGCATACCATTGAGAGCGCCATTGACATGAATATTGCGAGCAGATTTGTGGCCCTGTCCATCCTTCTCCGCCACATTGTTCCCATGCTTTTGCAAAGCCTGCGCCACTCGAGTAGCCTTCCATACTTGAGCATTCCCAGTCCGTTCCCGGGCAACTTGTTTGACACGATGAGAACCAACGAGATCGGCGAAAGCATCCAAGAGGCCAATTACAGTTGGTCGGACCTGTATAGCCCTCGCCACCACATTGCTCGTAGATGCCAACTGACAAAGCGGGAGAAGCAACAGAAATGAGAACAAGTGCAAAAATGGAATCAATCATGTTTATCATTATGTCTTGTTGTTTTCGTTTTTATGTGACAATTGCACACGACAAAAGCCTATTTATTATCGACACTTGCTTGAATTTAATTGCATTTTTGGCACATAACGAAAGATAAATGCATCGAAAACTAAAAAGAGATTAGTGCATGCATCTGTTCGCACATCCAATTTGATTTCATTTTCAATATGCGAGAAAAAGAAAGCGATGCAGAGGAAAGAAAAGAGAGATTCTTTGTTTTAATTTATTTTCGCACACCTGCATCAGCTTTTCTCGTACATATTAAGCTCTCCAATTGGGTCTCACAATACGCCACTATAGAAATGACGTACATAAATCGAAGTGGGTGTGTGTGGTGTGGGTGTTGGGTGTGGGTGTGCACTAAAAGAAGATCCGCATCCACAATCACATCCACACCGACACACATCCGCAGCAACATCCACACCCATACACACATACCACCCTGAAACAACATGCTAAATAACGAACAAATAGTACTTCACCATCTACCCAACTCTAAAGCACACTGTCTTTCCGATATCTTTTATAGCTTTTCGACGTGTCCGTCGCAGTCTGTGACCTACTTGATGGTTTTTTGACAGAGTCAAAAGAACGTCAACATGTCTGTCACAGTCTTTGAGGCAAGCCTGACGGTTCATTTTTCTCGCTCTAAACCTGAACGCTCAATACCAATCGTATTTCATAAAATAATTCCAAAATAATACAAAAAAATGCTGATAACAACAACATCAAATGTATATTTCACACATACACGCGCACAGTTCGTAAACGGTGAGCACTGTTGTATCTCTATTGTTAGAGTCACTTTTCTGCTTTGATGATTGTTGATGATACTCGCTGTTTGATGGCGCCAACAAGCGCATGGACTGTGTTACGACGCTCGTTGTCTTTGAACCGATTCGATGCCAAGGTTGTGACTCGCTCGAGCGTCCTCTCGTCGGTATGAAATAGATCACGACCATTCATTGAGACACTTAGGAACATGAGAGTATTCCACTGATGAGCCTTGATGCGGCCTTTTGTCCAAACAATCTGTCGGATGTCTTTTAGTAGTATATCGATCTTTTTACGCAATGAAAACGGCGTGTACGGCAAATAGCTGAGACGCACCAAGCCACGAATGTCATCGTACCAGTTGATGAATTTCAATGGGCCCTTAAAGCAAGAAGCATTGTCTTGTATAAGAAGGTAATGAACACGCTTTTGAGAAAAAGAGCACCCCAGTTGCACAACCGAGACAAATCATTTCAGAACAAATGCTGACTCCATAAGATCTCGAAAGACACCTAAGTCAGCATTTTGCCACTTGGATCGATTGCTCTGTGAAAATATATAAAAAAGTTTTAGAGAATGTTTTTTTCCAGTTAGACAAGAAAAGCTCGATCATATTGTTCTAAACCATTTATATACTAAAATAAAATGATTTCGAAAAAATCAGAATAAGAACTGATGTTTATTGATTGAGAAGAAGCTGCTAAAAAGAAGTTGAAGGTTTTTATAAACATACTTTGTAGGTAGTCACAAGACGGGCATGATGATCGTGTTCGCATAGAGATTGACCAAGCTCGATGCGAGCTGAAGGCATTCGATGTGTTCAGCTTGGATGCGGCGCTCGTCAGCAGCCGACTCAACATGACGCACGTGTTCAACAAGCATCTCCAGAGAAGAATTGACAAAATCGACGGTGGGCTTCTGGTGTACAGCCTTAACCGATGACGAGGATGGTTTAGATGACGACAAGTCATCGACTGCGGTCATTCTGGGTGTTTTTCCTGGATAAGTATATCTAGAAAATGAAACTGAAAGAAAACACGTTTGCTTTTACTGAGAAAACGAGGGCTTATTCTTTTATTCAAGTTATGAGTCCATTGATTAATTATCCTCTATCTACGAGTCCAATAATCATTAGGAATAGACTGGTCTGAAAAGATGGTGTACTGAGTGGAATGAATCCATTGATGCATGGCCTGTATAAGACAATGGACTACGTTGCAATCATCGTTGTTTCCAAGTAGTGAAGCCTGGCGTAAAAGTTCATCGACAGTGTTGAGAGTGACTGGCGGGTGAATGAGTTCGTTTCGCTCTCGGTTGAGATCGTAGAGGTGACACCAAATTCGAACAGAGATACCACACTCTTCAACAATGTCCCAAACAGTGTGTTGCACCCACTCTCGGTCCTTTTGCTCTAGCCTAGTCGTCGTTCTTCTTTTTAAGTATGATGTGCAGTCGTGCCATTGGGGCCATCCATCAATGACGTCTTCATACAGCCAAAATGTTCGTAATCTCTTGAAACAGATAGGATATGCTATATGAATGTGCCTATTCGTGAAAGTTGCGAATGAGCTCTCTTCGTCGCCTACCATGAGAACTATTCAGTCGTCTTTGAAGCTCGGGAAAGACAACTATCATGCAAAAAAAGCGTAGACATTCGCTTAATAGACCGAGTACACAGTATCGATCGTTTCTTAGCTGTAAACTTTCTATCTTGCGTTCAAGATCTTCAATTTTACTTTGTGCGAGATCAAGCCGTTGTTGTATTATCGTTATATTGAGTCGCTCCCGTAGAGTCATCATCGAATGACATTCTTTCGCAACATCGAAAACGAACAAATCGTTCTGTTGGGGTCGATTGTTCTGTGGGACTGGACGGAAGACACGTACATCTGGCGAAGAATGTAATTGTCACGGATCGTCACTTGTTGCGACAATTTGCGTGCATAAGTGGAGGTCAAGACGTTAGATAGGAAGCATCTGTTTCTACTGGTTACTTGCTGTAGTCGTCTCTATCGATGTCTGATTTTGTGGCTGAGTCGTTTGGCTAAAAGGTCCTAGAGATCTTAACTAGAGAGAGCATCCATAAAAAGCCAAACATACAGCTAGAACAGCATAAAGGGGTTAAAAATTACTTTCCAATCTCCCCCCGCCTATTAAATGTCTCATTAGAAGTCATCCTTCTGGCAATTTTGCTTTGGTAACTTTCAACCTTTCCGTGTTGACATGTTGGATTTTCCAAAAGAACATCTTTCCAAGTCGATCGCCTATTACCGTCCGGCATCTTGTAGTGGGCCATTCAGTATATGACCATTTCAAATTACATCCTGTTTGAAAGAGCTCGAAAAGGGTGTGCGTGTGGGTGTGGGTGATGGCGGGTGCGGGTGAGGTATGGGTGGTGGCGGGTATGGGTGTGGGCTTGGGTGTGGGTATGGGTGTAGGTGTGTGTGTGGTGTGGTGTGGTGTGGATGTGTATGTAAATCTTCTCTTTAGCAACACCCACACCCACACTACACCACACCCACCCACACCCACACCCTAGAATGAATAGTACCATGCTACTACTATCATTCAATATTGAATATTATTTGGTATGTTGAAGTTTTTGCAGACTAATTTACTTTTGTTTCAATTCCAAGTGCCTGTCAATGTTCAAAGTTTATTGAAATAGCTGACAAAGTTTTGCAAAAATTTGTAATCTCTCTAATAATTCATTTTCTTTTATTTTCGTTAAAATATAAAAAGAAATTAGAAAACACACATGTAGAATTTTTTTTCTCGTTCAATTATCAACATTTATATTACATTTTTAATTCAAATTCGTTTATATTTTATTTAAATACAGTTTGCGTCTTAAATTCTATTGTTCTTCTTTTTTGATGATTTTTTATTTCGAAAGAGAATTGAATCTTAGATTCTTTTCTTTGTTTTTTCTTCTGCGAAAGCTAAGGATAAGATAAGAAAAATAAGAATTAATAATACTCTCTTTAAAACAAAACAAAAGTAAATTTAGAATTTCATCATTCAGTTCAATCAACTGTTATATACATACAACTCGTATCGTTTCAATTATTCATAATATTACTTGCTCAATCAAAGTCTTTTGATAAATTTCACGTAATGTCAACATCAATATTATATTTAAGTGAATTAATTAATGTTGTTGAAAACGTTCATACTCGATATTCAGTTAAAAATCGATCGAATATTATTTCATTAAGAACAACCAATCGAATTTCTTCAACAAATATTTTATCATCAAAATATTCTTCAATGCAAATAGTTTATTTATTATCTCAGTTATAACAATCATATTCAAGTACATAAGTTACTGTTTTTGTTCGTATAAATCGAAGGTTAGCATCATTATTTATATTAACAAAAATCTATCAACGAATTCAACATTATTTAATGTTCAACAAAGTTTGTTTTCTTATGGAAAAAAATAACTTGGAATGGATCATATATTGATAAAACATGAAAAGTTGTTGGAGTATTAACTGTTAATATTACTCGATTATTATATGTTCCATTATACGCACGTTATTAATATTGATTTGATTCTTGAACATATTTTGTAACACGTATTTTAATAAAACAAACTTCAATATTTGTTCAATTACAACAAGTTAAACAAGATAGTATTAACTATTACTATTATACCATAAATTGCACCTGAAACACAAAATATCAAAAGTAAAAAATTAAGATAGTTTTAAAATATAAGAAAAACAATTTTTTTTAAAGTTTTAGACAAGTTGTAGAACAAATCTTTTCTTCTATTCAGATGTACTAACAGATATATTAAGACAAGTATTTGTTTTAACAGTATTAGCAACATTTGTCCATAGTACATTTTGATGAAAATAAAATGATAATTTGATTACAAATAATTATCTAAATAAAGTATGATAGTTATTCAAAACTATTTTCACTTCCACATAATTTATTAAATGCTAACATAAATACTATACTTCCATAATCATATGATGAATCAATATTAGCATAAGTTTAATCAATAATATATCAAATGATGATGCACGTTGTGTCTGATAATAATGTTGATGTGTGCACGTGTTTTATTATGTTTTCTTTGATCACACTCCTCTTTACTTACAAACAATTAGTATTTATATCAGATATTAGAAGCAAAGTGGAATTTACCAAAATATATAACATAATAGCTTTGAAAAAAATACATGAGTTATCATATCGAAACTATAAAGAAAGTCAATAAACATAACAAAACACAAAAAATATTTGACAGAACAAAAGAAAACGAACATATAGAGAAAATACCTTGAACAACTTTTTCTTATAGAAAATCATAATGTATGTGTCATAACAATGCAAATCAACAATAATCATACAACTTAATTATTTACGATTATGTAGTTTTTACTAATTTATGGGGCTTTATTCAATAATTTGCTGTATCAAGAAAAAATCGAGATCATGTTGAAATTTTTATTAATTGTTATATACATATTGTTCATAAAGTATTATGGAAAGATCATAAGTCGCACTACTCTACAATATCAAAATGACATAAAAATAAGAATGATAAATAAGAGACTTACCTCGGCGATTCGGTGGCATACCATTAATACGTACTTCTGTGTCATCATCATCATCTTCCGACGTTATCGAGTTTGGAGAACGGGGAATGAAACCTGGAGGAGGCAAATAGTATGGTGGATACATGACATTTGGATCATTTGGATCGATGTTATGTAAATCCTCCGAATCAATAGAGGTGCTACTGCTGAGGCTAGTCGACACTAGTAGAGATAAGCAAAACTTTTAATTACACCTTATGTAAACTAAGAATACTAACACAATGATGAATCTGAATCAGCTCGTCGAAGTTTTGGACGTTTTGAACGAATTGGACCAGTATGACATATAGTTTTTGTTTGTCGATTAGCTTCAAGTGGATTATCCAATTTAATTGTCAGTTGACTAAGATCATTGATTGCTAGAATTAATGAATAGACAATTGCAACCATAACTACTCATCTACTAATATTTACCTTTCAGCTTATCGATATCAAACAATGTATCAATAAAATTTAAATCAACAGTATATTTACTGGATGCAATCGACGATTTTTCATGTACATCTAGACGCAACCCGATGATCTGAAACAAAACAACAAGATCTTTTACATCAATAAGCATCAATGATATACCTTGAAATCTTTATCACTTGAATTGTCTAATATAGGAAATAATCGACCACCTAAAAGAATTTCTTCGCCACCATATCCCATATCACCAATTTCTTTTGTTGATTTGTTGCTTGTTCTTGTTTTCAAGATACCTACAATAAAAGAGAATACACTATGATCTTTACATCAAAAATATTTTCACAACGTCAGATTCAAATAATAAATGAATTCGAACACATAGAAAGTGAGCATCTATAGAGAGATAAATAAATCTCAGCACAATCATGTTGTGTTTTGGACAATAGTGATTTAGTTAAGTTTCTTCTTATGTCATCGTCAACAGCCTACTGTTCGACAAATTTTCACATGTGTCAATTCAATTCATCACGTTTGCGTTTAGATGATGAAGGTTTGTCATTAGGAGACTTCACAACAATCTTACGTCCAATCTTTGATGGTGTGACTTTGATCCTACAAAAAAGCAAGATATATGAGTGTTCCTTATTTAAAAAAAGAGCTTACGGTTTATTTTCCTTGTTAATCAGACATGCAAATTCGCAGAAAATGGTCGTACAACAGTGACAAACTTCATGGATCAGTTTGATGACGCCAAGAGCAACATGAAATTTATATTCTTCAATGTGTGGTTCGATTTCCAAGATGTATTTATACCACTGCAACAAAGATGAATAGCATTGTATGAAGAGAGGTAGTTTTTTCTACTCACCAACTGACTAATGAATATTTGACATGGTTGACTTTCATTGTACTTGAATACAGCACATTGCATAAGAACATTAGGCACTTTTATTGTATCGACACAAACTTGTAATTTCAGTTGAGTACAACGTTCTTTAACAAATTGTTGTAATTCATTACAATCTTTTGTACGACTTTTAACAACTTGAGCACACAGTTCATTTAGAACCTGCTGTTGAAACTGATCGTGATTGATAATAACTAACGCACGTTCAATGATATCATTTATAAATGGATAAACAATAGCCAAACCTGACGAAAATCGATCGAGTGTTAGCTAGAATATAAAATCCCTTTTTACTTAGTTCTCCAACAAATCACAATTACTTTAAACATGTCAGGATCAATAACTGATTATGAATTATTGAGAGTTTCAAATTTTGATAAAAATTTTCGTTTTAAGTATTTCTTTCTTTAGGATATATATACTTCACCAATTAATAATGAAGAAAGGAGAAAAGCGTATTGGTTGATTCATTCTTTTAATCTAAAATGTCCATGTAAAGATGACGCTATATCATGAACATGCTATTCAGTAAAAACATAGAAGAATGAATAATGACACTTGCTTAACATTTTATCAATAATAATGAAACATTTAAAACTAGAGAATTGGATATATAATATTTATACAACGAATTAAATTTTTAAAAAGAGTGATCATCATATTTTCGGTACTATGTAAGTAGATTCTGTCGGATGAGTAAACGCGAAGTATTGTATTGATAAATTTCACGTTTCTTTTTTTCTTGTACAGCAAATTTAGCAATTTCCAATATTTTAAGTATAAATATGTGATATAATATCAATAAAATTCATGGAATGATGTCCTGTTTGATATGGATAGAAATGTGAGACAGCTAAAATGTAATTATAGGCAACCTATTGGTTGCTGATGATTGTTGTGTCTAGTAAAATAAATTCATGTATAAAATTAACAAATTGAATACCAACAGCTTAATCGGCCGATTGTCGACGCACATATTTAGCTATCGATACTACTATGTCATTATTTAAATGACCAATGTTCTCATAATACCATTCATCGTCTTGAACGAATGTTATCCGTACAATATCGGCTGGTAAATGCAGAACATTAAAAAGAATTGTATAACTATATGAATGAAATAAATCACTAGATTGATCACGCTGAAATGCTAGTAAACCAGTAACTATTGTCGATTAAAAGATAAAGATTTTCGTGGTTTTTTGTTAAATAAACTCTTGTTTTTTTCGTTAAAGTAAGAATATTGATATTATTTTTTCTCGAATCATTGAACAATTTTTTAATATATTATTTTCAAATCACTAACTAAATGAAAATATTCATAGGTAGTTTTGGAATGAATTGATTGAACAATATGAACATTACATCGTTCACCAAATATACGCATTAAACAAGCCATAAATAAACGTGGAAAATTTGGAAGTGTTGTAGCTTGAAATAATGGCATATAAAGTGGATTTATTGCTTCATTGTCTAACGATTCAAGAAATTGGCGACTACCATAAGTTTCAATGATTCCAATAAAAAGATTTATAGCGTTTGGTATATTAATTGGTGTATATAGAATAACTGTATGAGCAAGTTTACGAAGAGCTTCGGTAGTTTCATTAACTGCTCATATACAAGCTGGGCCAGATGGAAATCAATTATCATTGGTATAAAAGTCGATTGTTAATCTTTTTTATAAGTAAAACATTCATCTCATCATGGTTGTCTGGTTAATTTTGGCTCATTATACCAGATATTTGCTTGTAAAAATGAACGCATAATTAGAACATTATCATCAGTGCATCGAGCTAATGGACCAACAATTGAACGAATATTTATTACCCTCCGTTTCTCACTCATTTCATTTTTAAGACTTGGAACAGCTAAATCTTTACCTGTAAGACATCCTGGTGTTGGTTTAAAACCAAATACACTACAAAAATATGCAACAATACGTATACTTCCACCAATATCTCGACCAATACCTATTGGACACTCGCGAGAAGATATTAAAACACCTTAATCATCTAGAAAAGCAGTTTCGAATGTTGATAAGCGTTTTTTTTTTTAACAATTTATTTACCAGAACTACCACCTCTTGTATGTGTTCGATCGAAAGGATTAACTGCTACTCTACAATTTTCACCTCCAATATCAGGTAACATCATGCTTTGTATAGTTGCTGTACGTACAAAAACAGCAAGTGTATCTTGCTGTTTAATAAATTGAATAATAAGTTTATCTTTTAATGCTGATCGAAAATTTCTCATAGTCATACCCATTGATGAATCTACATACTTTTGATTAATTTGATCTTTTATACTAATTAGTGTACCTTTAAGTAAAATATCTGTTTGATTATTTTGATTTTCATCTAATCTCTCAACATATTCAATTGCTTGATAAAAAAATTTCTTCAATAGTACAATTTATTTCTTGTCCAATTTGCACTGCTTGAAGAGAAAAAACAAGTATAAGTTGTGTATAAGTAAAATCATTTTTTTTTTTATGAAGACCATCTAATAATTCAACGGCTGTTGATTGGTAAATTCTTTCAGCTATTGAATGATCAGAAAGTTTTGTTGCATATTTTGTTTGTAGAAAATTCAATAATTCTTCATGACATCTGTCACGAGCTCTTCGTTATCCTTGTGTATATTGATGTGGAATAGCATGATAAAGAGATTTATCATAATTTTTTCGAAACCAATTAACAATAACTAAACCTATTATAATTTAAATAAATAATAATAAATATTACCATTATGAACAATATCTGTTAAATTTTCTCTCTTTGTTGTTCCTTATAAATTTCTTCAAAACTAAACTTATCATTAACATTTTAAATTTGTATATAATAATCAGGTAAACTTGGTTGACTTTTAGAAAAATTTTTTCTTGGCGTATACATATGATAAAAGAAATTTGACGATGACGATAATGATGATGACTGAATAGATTGATTTGAATGAAAAGAAAATGATGATAAGCATTTATAAATTATTGGAAGAGATTGAAGATCGATTGAACGAATAAGAGAATAAGATGAACGAGGTGATAATCTAGTATTTTGATAGATTGATAGGGTGTGGATGTGTGAAGGTAAGACGCACAACCACAGCCCACACTCCAACACACGCATTCACACTCAACTTGATTGTTGGCAAAAAAAATGATTTTCATCGAAAACGGTAAAAAAAACAGGTTCAGAGGCTTCCATTGAGCTGCTGTATCTTAGGCAAAAAACAACGCACACCGCTCGGAGATGTCTCATTTTTGTAGAGAATTGTTTTCTGTATCGTTCTATCCAGTCGAAACTAAATAATTTTTGCAGGTTGTGGCTGCTGAAACACTAGGTTTTGGGTTTTTTGGAGATGCTGCCTAAAGAAAACTACTTATGAATTTTATTCACTTGTATTCTGATTGGAAATAGATTGCTCTTTCAGAATCACTATTTGAATTATTTCTATCATTCAACATAGTGGGAAAATATTCAAAAGTAAACCTGGTAGAATGATTTTGGCACTTACTGTATGTTGAAAATTAGGTGTGTTTTCAATGAGACGTGCCATTTCACAACCATAATAATCAAGACCACGATAGACAAATATTTCATTGCTTATGAGACCATCATTGGCCCTACAATATGGACAAAAACAATATCATAGAAAAAAATCTTACAAAAATAACAAGTGACATTAGGAAGACTTCAAATTTTGTTAATCAAGATAAGGCCGTTCTTCTTGTTTTCGGCAAAGTCACAGTGTTCGAATTTATGACAAGTGAAATTAGATAAATGAGACAATTTTGACATAATTTTATCCTTGATTGATAATTCTCGAGTGAATACAATGAAAATTATTTCGAATGAATGAATTGATGAACTCTGAAACCTTGAGTATAGAATCGTTCGATTTGTCAAGGTGTATCATCATCACCGAAGAGGATCAGTGAACGGATTTGATCGAACACAATTGAAAGCAGAGTGTGTGAATGTGGGTTCTCGTGTGAACCTTTTCTTTGCCCACATTGATACAGCAACAGCCACACCCCACATTGACATCCACAACGTGGTTTTCATTTAGTAAGAAATGAAAGTTTACAATAAATACCTGAAGTAAAACTAACTGACTTTGGTTTAATGAAGATATCTATTCAACATACAGGTGCATCATTATTGATTATTGAAAATGCTGTACCTAATATATGTGTTGATTTCGAAACAATATCTAATAAACTTGTGCTAAAAGATAATTCTTTTGAATATTTAGATAAGGGTAATGTTGATATATCAGCACATGCAATATGTTCATTACTTGCTTCATGAATTAATATTCCTATAACATCAGAACGTTTTGCTTTTGGTACTTGGAAAGGAATATATTTATGTAAAAATAGAAATCATGCTAGAAGTCGAAATATTGTTATAACAATCAGTGAGCAACTGAGAAAATAAGAAATTTCTTCTAAAATTGATCGTTATGAGTAAATTGAAAATTCATTTATTTATTTTTATTAGAATTCTTTTAAGATGACTACAGTAGAAAATAATAGCATTTGTTTAGTTGACAATCTTTCAAGAGAAGACAAGGTTACGATTGAAGAAATATATATGACAGTCAGCTTCCTGAAAATGTATATATTACGAAAACAAATAATCAACTACGAGAACTTCATACACTTTCACGTGATCGTAGAACATGTTGAAGTGATTATAAATTTTATGTTGATCATCTTATCCGTTTAACTGTTGAAACTGCATTAGATCAATAACCGAATGTACTCTTTGATGTTATAACACGAACTGGAAATTGTTTTCAAGATTTAACACATGATAAAGAAGCTTTATGGATATCATTAATGAAAAGTGAAGAACCTATGAAAAAAGGCATTCGTGAACGTTGCATGTAAAAGAAAGAAGAATGTGAATCGAGTCAAAACTTGATTGTCTTGTGGTCAACTTATTGAAGATTTATGAATAGACGAAAAGAACAGTAAAGAAATTTTGAAATTATCTTTCCTTTGAAAAAAAAGGAAACATCAAGATACAAAACTAACTTAAATAATATCTGTAGTATAATAAGAATTCATCTTTTTCTAGCTCATGTAAGAAAATCTGATAATTGTCATTGCTAACAAGGGAACCTTCGAGAATGTCTCCTTCTGATTTCAACAATATATTCTCCCTCAGCTACTGCACACAGTAGAGGCTCTAGATTTTGAGAAGAATTATATTTTCGAAATTTGATCTGAAGCTTTGCACATATAGAGAACTCAACTAGACTACCTTAAGCAAAAAAATTCACAAGCTTTGAACAAAGTCTATTCGAACTATAAACATTCTAAAAAAAGTATATTGTATACATTATTTATGGCAAAAGGGTCTATATCTAGAAAATCTCATATCTTGAAGAGACTTTGTTCAAAACTTGTGAATTTTTAAACGAAACTTTCCTCAGTCAAATTCTCTATACACGCAAAATTTTAGATAAAAATTCGAAAAGACAAACTTTCCGAAAATATCCCTAGGGAGTAAGACAGAAACAAAAAGAGTCCCCTGGAATTCCCGACAGGAACTCAGTGAAGAACTTATGACGGAGTACAGAAATGCATTCACCGTATTCTTTCACGCCTATGAAAGTATAAAAGAAAATCAAAATTCACAAGCAATAATTGTGTATTTTCAAAAGTCTTATGTTCAGTTTATTGAATTCTTAAAAATTTTTGATCGTTGACATAATTTTGTTTGTTTTGTATTTTGTGAATGTACATCAGGAATACAAATGTCTTTAAAACTGGAAAAACCTTATATTGATTGAATTTCATTGTTAAAATCATCTAAAATAAAGTAATCCGAAATAAAAATGTTACTTTCGTTGAATCCATCATCTAAATGAACTAAAACAAACAATTTAAACAAAGGAAACCCATTTCTATTTAATCAATTTCATTAAATGATCTATAGAGTGAACATTTAACAGGTCAGTACTAATACATCAAAGATATATTTTTAACACTCAAATAGTAGCTTTTAAATTAAAACATATTGAACCGCTTAAATATTTATTTAAATTTACAAACCTACTAATATTAAAACTAATTGTATGAGTGGAATCTAAATTTATGATCTTAAAGTAAGAATCAAGAAAAACTGACAGTAGTATTTTATAGTCCGATAAATATTTTTCCTAGAATAAGATTTTAGTACGATTTTATAAAATCATACAACATAATTCATAAGCAATCGATTGTTAGTAAGTTCTGATGCGATCGTCGTCACATCATTTTTCTACCTGTTTATTCAAAAAAATACAGTCTTATTCTATTTTTATGAAGATCTAATTTATACTGACTTCTGTTAAACATAGTGATTTACGATTTGCTATTATAACCTACCAGCACAACATCTTTATGTTTGCTAAATGTTGGTTTGATTACAAACAATGCATAGATATTACTGAGTATTAAATATAAAAATTAATCAATTAAAGTATTATTATCTAAGGTTTTTTTTCTATTCTATTTATAATTTGATATTTAATTAGATAATATTAAAGTTACTATGCAGTCATCTACACATTTTAAAATCATCGACTCTGGATCGATCTTTACAAAAACAGAGGAGATGTAAATTATATATGTGAAAGAAAGAAATTATTGATAAGAGTATCTTCTTCTCTTCTTAAGGTCAATTTGAGTGCATTTGCTTTATTATTTTCCGAAATGGTCCAATATTCACAAAATCGTGTTGATAATATATATGATCTTCAAACTAAGTAAACTAATATTCTGCTAGTAAAATTCAAATACAGTACCAAGACTATAGACTAGCTGATTTGGGTAATCATGTTGGAATTCGAATACTTGATTTATACTTTTTACGTTTTGCAAAAGATAAACGTGAAGTACGTCTTACTTGAATGCTTGTATTTATTCAAAAAATATTCTGGAAAGTAAGTATAATATGATATAGAAGACATTTGAAATTAATTATTATTACATAGTTTTTATTCAATCGTGAAGCTGATCATCTTGAACAACATGCATAAGAACCTAATGTTTGCATGTTTTGAACATTTAGTACGTATATAAGATATCTAGTAGATATT
The DNA here is from genome assembly GCA_905250075.1 of Rotaria sp. Silwood1. Taxonomy (NCBI): domain Eukaryota; kingdom Metazoa; phylum Rotifera; class Eurotatoria; order Philodinida; family Philodinidae; genus Rotaria; species Rotaria sp. Silwood1. The sequence goes on from CAJNOP010000005.1 coordinate 4,400,321, forward strand.
TATTCAGATTATATCATTGAACGCGAATGTCTTATTATTAAATTTATTTCTGTTCCTAAAGATAAAGGTATAAAAATGATTAATAAGTGAAAGTTAAACATAATAAATGATCTGTTTCTTCAGGCAGTTTAAACTGTGCATCATTTGTCGCTGATATTGTTGAAGATGTTTTATGTACTAGTGGTTTTGTATGTAGTTATTAAATTGAAACTATTCTTCAAAAAAAAATAATGTATATATTTTTTAAAAATATAGAAATGTAAAGTGCTTACACATCAAGAACCACGTGGGTGTGGGTGTGGGTGTGGATTTCAGCCTCCTCTGCATTCACAACCGCACTCACACCCACATCCACACCCACCCACCCATACACACACCCACACCCACACCCTATTCATCAACAATATTTAATAGCTCATTGATGCAAACAAATATTGTTCTAATATCATTGATAAAAAATTCTTTTGAATTATCTGAAAAAAATCATTACAGTTTTTCGTTGCACACATCGTTTCTTAGCAGAAAAATGGCTCGCAAGAATGAAATTCTGTTTATGTGTCTAAAAATTATGAAAGTTTTGAGTTCTGTACAAATCTATTCTAAAAAAAGAAAGAAAAATTCATACGAAAACAGGAATTATTCATAATTGTCAGGTAGTCCTTTTTTAGTTTCTAGGGAGCAGGTGAAAAAGATTCTCTATTCTAATTTTTTTTTTCTCAAAACATTATCTACTGTCTGTTTATGGTGGTATCAGCGTTCGTTGTTTTAATGAAAAATTGAAAATTTCAAGTTTACGAATTAGAATTATGTGTGGGGTGAAATTGGACAAGAAAATTCATCCCGCGACGTCAATTATTTCTGCCTCTCCCTTGGGATGAGACTTGAAATCTTCTCATTTTGTTTCATGAAATATTCCAATTTTGAAAAACTTTAAAAGAAAAATAAAGTTCAATCGAATCTTTCTCGGTAAGCTATTAGTCTAATCTACTTCACACCTTTCGAAACATGATTAACAACAGATTTTTCTGGGCAAAAAAGCAAGAATCTACAGATAAAAAGAAAATAAAGTGATTATTTCATCTGCGATAACTTCACGCTTCGATAAGTCTTATTTCAATCAACGGTGGATTGGTTCAACTGTGAAGTAGTAAACTCCTAATGATGTTCCATGCGACTTATTGCAAGCGATTGGTTAGATGAATGAGGATAGCTTACAATACATTACTACGTAGGTAATACCAATGGGTATCTTCGAATTAAAAAAAGGTACAGGATCGATAACAAGGAGTCTTTATGAAACGATTACTTGATTTTGAACAAAAAACGACAGTACTAGTACACCTTTCAGAAGCATACGCAAAAGAACAATGAAGTTTGTTTTTTTTTCAAATAATCAGTGAATTATTTAAAAACTGAATTCACTATATTCAATTCCTGTATCATATTCATTATTATAAGACTCTAACTTATGTATAGACGGAAAAACTACTAAATAAATGTAATCGTAAGAATTAATAAACATTTCGATCACTTAATGCGTATCTATTTACAGATGACGCAAATTATCGCATGTGTTCTTTTTATCGATGATAGTATTTAAAAAGATTTATATGATCTGTAAAACTATCCATGAATATATTTAAAATATAATTAGACTGCGTCATAGAGTCTTTCTGTTGTAGTAAAATGCATAGCATACTGACCGTAGTCAAACTTTGTACGTATACCATTTCGTTAATCTTGTGAATCTTTATAATTAATTTTTAAAAACAGAAATCTTAGACAGTCAAATGATCAATCGTCCTGTTTCATCTACAACGATATGCTATGACACATGCTTCAAAACAATCAAAAAACAATCGTCACGATATTTTTTATTGATTGAAAATAATAATGGATCTGAAATGGGAAGCGACTTTTCAAACACTCTGTATTTCATTATTCTCACAACTGTCTAAACAACTATCAGAATAACTAAGATAGAATAATATTTATTTGAAAAGTATTTATTTTAAGATTGAGTTGCTTTAAGATTTGCTATACTGTATCTGAAGCATTGAATTATAAAAATCTGTTTGATATAATCATACACAATAAGTGATACATTTTAATTTTATAGAATTAGATGTACAAAATAACAGAAAACCTAACAAACAATTGTCGGCAGTCGTTATCAAGACCGTCAAGTTTACCATTTGTCTTGATCACTTGCAAGTTCATTTTCAATGAATAATAACAATCGTTCAAAATATGAAACATGTGTATTATAAACCTCTATCAACTACCCTTCTGTTCATAACAGAAATGAATTCACAATAAGATAAGTAAAAGATAAAAATTGTTATTTACATAAGCATGTGAAAATTATGATGAAAATTAGATGAAAAGCTTGAACTTGATGATTAATAAAAAGTTGAAAAGAATTATTTGCATGATGAGTTTTTACATGTCGTAGTTGAATACGATTACGGACTAAATTTATATCTAAATTTTTTTTCGAAAATTTGAAAAACACAACACTAATATTGCTTAATTTGATTAAGTATCCGAGTTCAAAATCGGTTCTTGTTGATATTTGATTTGTATACTTCGGTAGAGTTCACACAAATAAAAACACTTATAAAAGGAAAGATCTATTATTGAAGTTTTTGGAGCACATCATCGCCGAACAATTCAAAGAGATCATGTTCTTTCTTTTTATTTTCATATTGTCAACTGTTTGTAATTTCTGACCGTGAAAAAAAGGATTAAAATATGTATTTGTGATTATTTTTTTCGATTGAATATTAATATAAAGAGTTGTCAATCTTTCATGAAATTCATGATTATGAAGTCTTTCCACATTGAAAAAATATAGTAAAATACACACTACAAAATGACTTTTAATTGACTCTGCTAGCTCATGTAGTAAGAAAAAAAATTAAAATTAATCGTAAGTTTCTCATAACCAAAAAAAAAGACAATAGTCAAGTAACCGAAGGTGAAGCATTCAGTTATTTGCAAAATCAATTGGAAGTCATTACATAGTAAAGTTAGACGCCAAACACGCCTTCTCCAGAGAAATATTTTCGTTGATTTGTTCTCTCTTTAATATGATAAAAGTAGTAAAAAGAGAAATATATCTAAAACGATGAAAGGCGAAAAATAATTCATCAGTAGTGTTGACTGTTATTCAAGTAGAATTAATTTTCTTCAAAGAAAGAACGAGTCAACAAAACTATTTCTCGATACAAAATGTATTTAGCGTCTAACATTAATTATTATCTAATTGCTTCAAAGTGAATTGGCGAGTGAACTGAATGCTTCACGTACGCTTCCTTAACTATTTCCTTTTTTTGTTAAACGAGACTCACGATTAATTTTTTTTTCTGAGGCACATTTTGAAGCTTATAATTTTCTTATTGCATGAGCTAGAAGACACAATTAAAATTCATTTTCTAGAATGTATTTTTCAAATATATTTTAGATATCTGAGTACTCCTATATTCAATTCAGATATTCAACTATCGAACTATTTAGTAGCAAAAATACAAGCACAATATAAGCGGCACTCTTTTGCAATACGTATCTATATGTCTTAGGTAAACACGCCTGCCGGAACTATTTCCAATAGCTACAGGGTCCCAATGTTCATGTTAACAGAGGGAGGCGCCCCTGGGCTGTCGGTAGCCACTCTGTCTTGTTCTTAGGCTAGCCCCCTATCTACAGGACAAAAAACTCTTCATGACGAACGAAAAAGATCAAATACAATGTGTAAATACACATAAGCCAGTTCTTTTTGCTGGATGGAACGTTCGATCGTGTTTCCAACGTGCAAAGAAAGAATTAATTGTAGATCAACTGGAAAAATATCATATTCAAATAGCCGCACTCAGCGAGTGCGGAATGTTTGATTCTGGAATATCATATATTGGCAATTACACATTCATGTGCCATATTTAACATTTATAAACAGAATGTCTCAGAAATAACCTACCAGAAAGAAAATCGTTTATCTCCACTGTATTCCAGCCAATTAGCCGATCTTTTTTTGATGGTAAAGGGGACTACCAAGCTTTTATTCACAAAGATAAAGTTTAAGAATGATGCTGGAAATCATTACTATCGACTTCAAGACCAACCTGAAGCATTTTCCAGTACGATAAAACAATATGTAACGTTTTCTATTGAGTTATTTCAATATTTTTCGTAATCTTCGATTTTGAATCATCCAGATCTTCAACTCTTTCTTTATAAACACTTGCTCGAATCTTTTTTAATAAAAAGTGTAACAACGTGAAGCTCGATGACTGCGAAGACTATGAAATCATTTCATC
>CAJNOP010000005.1:4404736-4517104 GCA_905250075.1 Rotaria sp. Silwood1
AACAACGTGAAGCTCGATGACTGCGAAGACTATGAAATCATTTCATCGTGCTAAGAATTTTTCGAAAAATGCTTAAAAGAAGGTTAATAAAGCAAGGATGAAAGACTTTGATGGTTTAAAGTCGAAAACTGCGAAAATAATCGAAGTAATTAAGCAGAAAACCATTGTTATATTGTTACTGCGAATAAAAACTTGGTAGCCTTCTCTACATTGGCTGAAATATAGTGAAGATAAACGATTTTTTTGGTAGGTTATTTCTGAGACACTCTGTGTATCTGTCACATAATTCTGTTTTTTTTTTAATTAGACTTGTACTGATTCTTTTTTTTCTTCTATTGTTTTGAAATCAATGTAATTTATTTTCATTATTTAAATAGTGCATTGAATTTTTTTTAAACAAAAAAAATACGTTGAATCGATTCAATATCACCACGACAAATAGGACAATGATTTTGAATTTTCTTTGCACACGTTGCACAACAACACAAATGATTACATGGAGATATTAAACAGCATCGTTCACCTGATAAACAGATAACGCATTCCAATTGTTTTCGTAATTCTTCATATTCTTTTTGATTTATTTCATCATGATCTTGATTTAAAATGCCTTTACATGATTGTTCTGAATTAATTTGATTTTTAGATGTTGTTGAAAAAGTTAAACGATGTAAAACTTGTTCATTTCGTACTGCCAAGTGTTCGTGGGCCCAAACAAAAAAATTACATTTTCTAATAGTTTTCCAATTGGGACATCCAAAAAAATATGTATTGTTATTGACATTGTCTTTTTTTGATTGATAAAAAGTTGCCACATCACCACAATGACATCGAACTGATGGTAGACGACATGGAGCAATATATTCTTTTGAATGAATTTTTATTGTTGCTCTATATCAATCAATTTAAAATTAATCAAAAAAAAAGCATTTATTCAACTTACAAACACATGTCACAATCGAAAGACAATGGTAATGAATTTGTTTGATAATAATGTTCAAGATTTTCATCATGTAAATGAAATAAACAAACCATACTACCAGATTTGTAACGACCACAAACAAATATATTATCATTAGTATGTTTAGCCACAAATGAACAGAAGCATCTTACTGGATTTCGAATGTTATAGGCTGACATTGTTAGAGTACTACTCAGAATTTTTATTAATGAGAATAATGAAACTGTGATAAAAAGGCGGTAAATCACGTTAATTAAGAATACAATTCATGAGTATCTCTCTTATTAGTAAAATAAGAAATTTTTATATATGGTTTAAATCAATAGTACAATAGCTATCAATTGAGTCAAAATCCTTGTAACATCGAGAACAATGAAAAATCACATTGGATTGTTTTAATATCTGTTCTATAAGGTTAAAACTGAAGCCATGTGTAATGATCAAATTTTTGAGTATTTTATATATGAAAATTATTAAAATAATACAATGTGATTTTTAATTGCCATTGTAGTAGAAAAATACATAGCACATCTTTAACAGAAATTTTAGTTTATTCGACATTGATAAAATTTGTTTCGATATCTTTTCGGTATGTTTCCAAAAATTTATTTTTCATATCATCTTTTTGAATTCGAAAAGATACTTCAGCACCATCATGATCTTTTATCCAATGACCTTCTTTGTTTTTGATAGGATTTAATCGAAAAATACGAAAATAAGATTTTAAGGATGTCATTGTATGAAATCGACATTGATTTATCATACCGAAATCAACTTGATTCGACCAATCATATTTAAAATTAGAATTAATTACAACTTCATTTGTATCCCATACACAAATTAATTCATCATCTTTAATAATTTGTCTCATCATTAGATCAACTGTTGGTATCCATTTCATAAGAAAAACTTCATTACGACATTTATTAATCGCTTGTCGAATTGTCTTAGCAATAGAAATCAACGAGAATGGATTTGAAAAATCTGAAGTTAGCATTATTACAAATGAATTGGCTACATGACCAGCCGGAGCTATTGAATGTAGTATATCTCGATAATTAACAAGAATATAAGCACGTTGAAAATATTCGTTTGATATCTGTATCGAATTTCTGTTCATAGTGACAATCATATAAGCATTAAGTACATCATGAACTGTTACTTCATCTTTACCACTAGCACAGCTATGTAATTTCGTAAGTTGCATCGAAGAAAACGATATATTAAGTTGATCAGTCGTTGCTTGATCTCTAGCAATACTACTTACAACTATCTCACGTTTGTCGGTATTTCGATATGGTTTTAAGTTGGATAAGAGAGAGACATCAGCATCATCTTTAGTCCACAAATCTCTATCAAACAGAGGACGAGGTAGAAGAGGTTCTAAACCTTGATAGAGCCGACTAAGATCATTAAGAAAATGAATATTTGAAGCAGCATCACCAACTAGATGAGAGAAACTTGTTCCGAGTACATATTCATTACTACGAAGTAATCGAGTGACTTTCACACGAAGAAGAGATTCATCCATGGGCTTGTATTGTACAACATCAATGAAAGATTCACATATTGTCGTATCAGCAATAACAACAGGTAGATTAGGTCAACATTCGAGTTGATCGTTTTCGGTATAAGTGAACGGAATTGGTTGATCAGAAAATTCAATTAGATATTGATCATCATTGACTAAAACCCGACCAGCTAAAATCGGTCAAATCGATAATGTACGACTGAGAGCTTGTTTTAATCGATCGATGTCCAGTAATGGATTAAACAAAAATGTTATCAATACTTTCAAATATCAAGTCTGTACCAGTTAATGTTATTCGACGAGTATTTCCTGTCGGTGGACAAGGTATAATATGTGATGTCATGTTTACCATCAAAGGGTTTCTTACGAATGCTATTATATAAAATGTTCGAGATTGTCGAAATTTCAAATATTTTTACGAATCCATGAGTTGTAATTTCGTCAGAACATTGTCTTTTTGTTCTTATCTTTTTGCCTACGAAGAGTCACAAAATGTTAAAGAGGACAAGATAAGATATGCATAAGAAGAAGAGTGACAATTTATAGCAATTATAATTAAAAAAAAAAATGATTTCTGTCTTTTATCAGACATTTGCAAATTAAGTTTATTTCCATTTATTAAATTCATTCGAAATAGAAACTAAATCAAAAATATTCAAAAATAGGAAAAAAAACTTTTGTTTGTTCGCTGCTTGAATACTGAACTTTTTTGTTGTATATCATTATAAACCATCAGACAACCAGAAAAAGAAGGCCCTTGTCTATAGGCGTCAATTTTTTTCCGAAGTGTTCATGAGATGGAAACAAATAACAGAAGCAAAGCAAGAATATGAACTGTTTACATTCACAAACCATTCATGGTTAGTAATAATAGATCACACAAATGAAATAAACATATATATAGATTAAGGTAATTTAGTCAAACGATGCATTTCATAAAGTTCTTGTGTAATACTTTCAATTTTATTACACGATTGTACAATATCAATAGCTAATGAATCAATTTCTTCATAACTTCGTTTATTCAGTAATTTATTGATTAATATATGACGATTAGGAACTGTCAATCGAATAGCAGCATGTATTCTAAATAAAATAAAACAATGTATGTTTTTGCATTAAGAATTTGATTTGTTATATTTCCCTTGTATCTGATCGTTAGATAGTTATACATGCAGGTTTAATAAACGAGAAAAAAAATGCGTCAGCTTGTTGAGACTACTTACGATAAGTACCAATATACTAGTATCTTATTGAAGAAGAAAAATCAATCAATAAGTGATCGGTTGTCTCTAATATTAGAGTTGGAACTTGAAACATTAGCATAAAGGTTAAGGAATGCATGATGAACGACTTTTTTGCCATCAAAATGTTTGCTATAAAAAAAACCGTTATTACCGTATGTTCTTAACAACTCAATCGACTTTAGCATTACATTCCGAGGTGCAACTCTCGATAAAAATTGTCTCTCCTTTGGATCTTAGCCATCATAACTGCAAAAGGCTACCTATTGACGTTTGTATTTGTTCTTGACAAATAAATGATCAATTCTGAATATTTTCATATGTTACACATGCATATTCTATGATATTTCTTCATTCAAAAGTTAAAAGCAAAAAAAACACGTTTGAAGGTCTAAATTTGCCATTACTTTCACGTGCATGAAAAATACTCAAACAATTCAAAACTCGACAAGGAACGCTCATGAACACAAACTTTCAGTTATGAGTAAGATAATAGCTCAACTTCTAAACAAATTCTTCAGTACTTATTTTTGTTTTATTTAGTCGTTGACTCGCACTTTTTCGAGTCATCTTTCTTAACTGATATTTCTAATTATTTATGATTTATTAGATAATTTCCTTGAAACCACGGAATACATGACTATAATCTTCAATTCTGGTTCGGACAACTTTTTTCGCGAAGTCTCGGTTCTGCTCCCAGACATCTCTACTGTCAAACATAGTTGTAAAACCTTTAAAAAATGTATCAATGAAATTAAAATCATTCATACGTTTGTCTAACAGGCCATGAATGAAAATATCCAAGTGTTGATGAATAAGCATTCCAAGCAATTGATGCTGAACTTGCATCATCAGGTGCTGTACGCATTTGACTTAAAAAAGATGAAATAAAAGCAAGTGCTCGATGTAATCTTAATAATGTTCGACAACCATTTGGTAAAGTTTTTCCAGATTTACTATGTATTGTTGTTTCTTTTGTTTTAACACGTCCTATTTTAACTTCATAATCTATCATAGATTGTATAGTTTCATAATTAATTGGATCAATATGTTGATACTCTTTAAGAATAACTAATTTATTATTTAAATCTTTTATTGCCCATTCAAAAACAGGGCCAAGAGAACAAACAAAACTAAAGAAAAAAAAAATTATTTACAAGAGAATAATTTTTTTGTTGAACAAAAAAAAAAAATCTTACATGCATAATTCTTCATAAGCACGAATATATTCATTAAGAAAAAGTATATTATCTGGTTGAATACAATTAACAAAAGCATCTCGTACTTTTTTTAAATCAAATTGATGTGTATGATGAGTTGTTGGAATTTCAGATGATGTACTAATATTAGTATCTATATGACTGTGTGTTATTGGAGCAGATGCCATAGGTTATTTATATATATATATATGTATATGTATATCACAGATTTCAGTGTTTTAGAAAACAAAATGAAATATGTTATCTGAAAATGTATTAAACTAATATTATCAAATAAATCTGTTATATATATTCACAAGCAAAGAAATATAGCTTATATATGTGATTTTTTTTCAAAAAAAAAACCAGTTTCTTTTTTCTTATTTAATCATCATCCATTTTATCACCTGTATCCGATGATGCAATTGATTGCATGTCAATATCATCATCGTCTAATCCATTTGCAAATTCATTACTTGATGTTGAATTTTCAACAAGTTCTGATATTCGAATTGATGGACCATCAGATGAAAGTGATGATGATGATGGATTTGATAATGCTTGAGATAAGCTAAATAAACAAAAAAACAAAGAATTTTATAACAATGTTATTATGTTGTTTGGCTTGTTTCTTTTCACTATGCAAACAAAAAAGTAACAGAATTCACTTGAGTCATCTGACGTATGTCGACTATAATGGGAGAATTAACCAATACAAAATTATGATTCAGAAAAAGGGTTCTTTTTTCTTCCGTGTAAATTTGATAATAAAATATTCAGAGTAAATATTTGACATAGCTAAAGAAAAATACGATTTGACTATGACTCGGAATGTAATGATAATGATCAATCACTTCCAAACGAGCCTTCTCAAATGCACTCTTTCGATTTCAATGTTATTTTTTGTTTTCAGATACTACTTAGTATTCTAATAAAAATCCTAAAAACAATTGAATTTGACTGTTGTTCAAAACTTGTGAATTTTTTTATGGAAGCTCATCTAATTGAGATCTCTATATGTGCAAAGATTCAAACTAAAAGCCGAAAATACGATTATTCTAAAGACTTCAGGTTACACAGAGACCTCTAGAAAAATATACATATTAAAAATTCAATAGCTTAGTCAAATATCAATTGGAATCCAAATCCTTCTAGGACTATTTTTAGAATACTATGTAATATCTAAAGATAAAAACATAACAATTATACACAGATCGATTATCGTTATCATTCCATTGATAAATACTACTAAAGAAACACAGTGTCAAATATTAAGAAAATTCGATATTGTCACAAAGGTTTTGTTTATATGAATGTGTATTAAATGCAAGAAAAGATTGCAATGGTTCAAGATAATTTTTACATAAATCTCAGTTTGAACTAGTTGTTAAGCATTGTTAAGAAAATTCAAAAATCTAGACGAAATTTTTCACGTTCTGTACTCGTCTATGTCGACTTTAGAAATTCTCTATGGAAGTTTTATTAAATAAAAATGATGCCGAAATAATTTCACTTTCAATCAATTAAAATCTTCATAGAAAATATGAAGAATTAATCTAGATAACTTACGGAGTTGCAGTTGGTTCAACAATAAAATAAGCTGATTGTGATTGATGAATAGTTGAAAAATCATCGACATCTGGTTTTAATTCAGTTACTAATAAACTATTATTAGATTGATTTGATTGAGAATAACTTCTATCAAAATTAAAAAAATATTCATAATCATTATCAATACAAGAAAAATATCGATATTAAAATTTCTTTTTACCGTTTCATTGTTGGACTTCGTTTTCTTGCACTATCACATGGTGGTTCTTCAACTGTATAAGGTGTTGGTATTAATGGTATTTTAAAAAGATGATCATCATTTTCATATTTAATTTCATCAGATACAACAGAAGATAAAATTGTATTATCAACTAATTTGTCTTCTTCTTGTTCTTTAGATTTATCATCTGTTGTTACATTATCATTACTTAATTGAGCCGGATGAATTGGCATATATGGTACAATTTGCATCGTTAATTTTCTCCTAAATATATATACATATATTAAATTAATTCGGTAGAATTGAAGCAAGCAATCACGAGACCATCGAGAATACGAGACATTCGAAAAAATTTATTTTTGTGCATTCCATGTATCGATGTTCGAAACTAGTAACCTCAAAATTTTAGTGTCCAACAACCTCTCTTTCAAAAATCAGTCAATATTGACTTTTTATCTCTATCGTATATCAGATAGTTACAAGCTAAATTTTATATCCCCCCTGGAAAAAAATAGTTAGACTTAATTGTTTTACAAAAACAATTATATATTCTGATAGCAGCACGCGAAATTCTCTACGGTCCTAAATATGCACGTTTTGAATTGCATTGGTTCGCTCACATAAAAATTCAAGCATAATGAAAGCACATTCGTCGTCAGATTCTCCCGAAAATTTATTTTTCCTTTTTCTTTTCATACTTATTTTAATATAAGAACACGCTTTTACAAAAGTATATATTCTGAAAGCATATGAAATTCTCTATCATCTTATATTATATGGTTACAAATATTACAGTGAGCTGTCGATGGTAAAAACCCACTGAATATCATTAAGATCAGAACTGACCAATGAATAATTATTCATAAGTCTTATAGGATAACTACATAATTATTCATCAGCTTCTGTATGAGTTACATGGAATTATTGAGAGTGCAATAATAATATTCGAAATATTCATCATCAAACAATTGAAAAGCAAGACTAGCCAAAGTACTGGTTGATAGGAAATTTTACATGCTTTCAGAAAATATACTTACTTTTGTAGTCGACTGTGCTTGAATTTCTATGTTAGCGACCTCAGGAGAATATACTCTATGGAATTTTTTATTCTCTGCAAAATATTATTGTCGAGGCAAAGCGGAGTTCATATCTATCTCTTACATAATGAGTTTTGATGATTTTTCAATAGAAAACTAAAAAAAAAAATACAACATTTGAAATAATAGTCAAACACATTTTATAGAAGCTTTCTTTCTAAGAAAAATTTATCTCAGATTCTTCAGGAGTCAGTTTTTGTCAGAAAAATTAAAAATTGCATAAAATATGTAAAACTCAACTTGATACTCTTCCATTCTGCATCCCAACAGGATTTTAGAAAAAAAAGTATTGGACGCAAAAAAAAAATCATGTCTAGTTTTTTGTCTACTCGATGGTTTCATGATTGTTTGCTTAAAGAGACAAACAAAGTCTACCGCTCAATATCACAAAGTTTGCTAATTAAACTATCTTGTAAATCATCTTTCTTTAAAGATTCTTTTAATAATTTATGTAATTGAAAACGTGTTTCTTCTGAACATTTTTCTTTTTCATCATCATCATCATCATCATCATCACTATTGTCACCTTCATTTTTTTTATTTGTTGGTATTTCATCCATAATCAATTCTCTAAAATGATAAGAAAAAAAAAATTAATTTTCAAATATAATAAATAAAGATTAATTTACTCATTGTTTGATGATGTTGATATTGGTAGTGTATTATTATCTGGAGATATTAAATCTAATGAAAGTGTTTGCATTTCTTTAAGCATTTTTTCTTCTGTTACAAACATTTTTTGATTCATTCTATTTATTATTATTATTAAAACAAAATTAAGTTTAGAAAAATAATTTTATACATTACTTTTCATCTAAATCACTTGCAGCTGCTTTACGTTTTCGAAAACCTCCAGTTGACCAAAAATTTGAATTATTTGTATTTAAACTATATGATCAATCGAAATTCAAAAAATGAAATGAACATTAAATAAAAATAATTTTTTACTTTGAATTATTTGATGTCATTCCTGACGAAGATGTTAAAGTAGAAAATGGTGTAGATTGCATTTTTATATGAAATGTTATAAAAAATAATCAAGTTTCAATTTCTAAAACGATTATAATCCTTAGTACGTAATCACTATACAAATAATAAATACATGTAAAGAAAAGATATATTCGTCGTACAACCAGTTGAAATATATTATTAAGATTCTATTTGTTTGTTGGTAATATGAGCAAACCAAGACACATGTAAATTACTGTCATTCATTCATTCTGTACTTGAAATTCAATAGTATATTTTTCTAGACAGAGGGCAGAACATGACGGACAATAAGCGACATTTTTTTGTAAAAATATCTATACGAGTATTCGATGAAACAACAATCTGTCAATTTGCTCTTGAATGAAACTCAATAAAATCGCTTTTTCTTTGTAAATACTTTGTAATAAATAAATCAATAATAGAATTTACAAGAAGACACTCCTTCACCTGTATCAGTCACGTGCTTATGTTGTAATCAAGATGTTTCAATAAAAACAAAAAGAATGTACAAGAACAATAGAAATTTCGCAATATCAAAATAATTTGATGTATATACAATATTCATCGTTGTTGTGAATCATATCATTTTTAAATATATAAAACGAAACGCATTTCAGTGCTCGTGACATACCTGGTGCGTAGATTAGTTAAGTTGATATTTTGCAATGGCTTCAAACGATAATAATGACGAAAAACCAAACTTACGACCAACTAAACGTATAGATGCTGGTGGTAAAAGTGTTTTTCTACATCATAATCCAAATCAACCATCAAATAAATCCTATATACATGCAATATGGAAAAATACCAATGAAAATTCTTCTGATAAACAAGATCCATTTGATATTCAACAACCTAATATTGAATATTCATTAAATAAAAAACATCGATGGGAACTTTTAAATGATTTTCGTCAACATATAACCAATCAATCAAGTTCATCATCAGACGATGAACTTGATGTACAATCAGATTCTGAACAACGACAAGCAAATTCGATGCAAAAAAAGAAAAAAATTCGCCGACGAGATAGAAATACTCATCAAACAAAATATCGTTTATATGAACTTCATAATACTAAACAGCAAGCTAATTGTATTAGTATTACAAGTAATACAGGTTCACAACGTGTACAAATACCAAAAAAAACCTATATGCAAAGTCCAGTAAATGCATCAAAATTGAGACAACGTGAAATAACGAATGTTAATATTGAAAATGATAATACTCGACAAGAAGCTAATATTGATGTTACTTATTATGCTGTTGTACCACCACCCAAAGAAAAACAATTAGCCAATATTCGAAAACAACATGGCACGAAAGGTATTGGTATAGAAATATTTTTTTTTTATCTATAAAATCTATGATTCGTTAATGATAGCTAAAAAAACTGTAGCAAGTATTCAACGTTCGAAATTTACTCAAGTTAAAGAACGTTTGGATGTTATTGAACAATTAGAAGACGATAGAGAACAAACATCTACGGATAATGACGATGATGAACCAATAACACCTGTAAATATTTTTATTATTTTCTTTTTTTCAACTAAATTGATTTATGTCTAGACTTATATTGCACAAAACCCGGATAAATTACACTTAAATGATTTTATTCCTATTGTATCAACAAATGATAATGTTCCCATATCATCAATAACTGAAAATTTAGTAACAATAAATAAATCTGATCCAAAATCTTCATGTTTCTATATTGATGATATTGAAGCATCAAAACATTCGAAAAAATTTCATAGACAAATAAGTCGTGAAGAAAAACTTTATAATCGTGATAAAGCTGTTTATCTTCAAATGGTTTGTCTTTTTTTTGTTTCACATTTTATTTTATTCTTATTTTTTATGTATTTATTCATATAGCAAAAAAATAATGGTAAAAATAATCAACCAATTGAAAAATCTCATCATCATTTAATGTCATTATCATTTCGTTCAATATTAATAACAAAAACTGATTTAAATATTGATTATTTAACAAAAACATTTGGAAAAAATTTTATTCATGCTCAATGTTATCCAACAAAATATTTAATTTGTTTAACTGATCGTTTAAAATCATATAAATGGTTAAATAAATTTCAATATTTTCCAATTTATTCAATACTTAATTCTTATCTTATTATTATTTTAAATGATGAAATATCAAATAATGAAAATTTTATTCAAGTACAAGTTGGTCTTAATATGGATTTATATGCTGATACAATTGAAATTGAAAATTTATTTGAATCAACAGAATCAATATATAAAATAAATGATGTTATTGAAAAAACAATTGCATTTATAACCATATTACCATTTGATACATTTAAACCAATTGATTCTGAAATAAATCGTAAAAAATTTATTGAAAATACTGAAGATAGTGAATTAAGTGAAAGTGAATTTATTAATAAACAAATTCGTCATGTACAATTATTAGATAAAAATCAAACACAAATAGAAACTACAATTGAAAATGAACAATTAAATAATAATGACATATCAATGGATGAATATGAATTAATTAAACCAGATATTTGTACAAGTTGCTATCGTGATATGAATGAAACAATATCTATGACTGCATTGAAATCTTGTGCACATTGGTTATGTAATGATTGTTGGAAACAATATCTTGAAAATTCTATTAAACGTGTTAATGTTGTTGTTTGTCCAGAATGGAATTGTTGTTCAATGGTTGATGTTGGTAAGATTTTCTGTAGAAATGAAATAAAGTTAAACAAAAAGATACTGTTTTATAAGTAACATTATGAACATCAAGGATGAAAATTATTTAAACTAGAACTATCAATGCAGATTCCTGAGTCTCGAAAATCTTTAGTCTAATTTTTACAAAATTCAGCTATTTTCTAAAAATGGCGTCCCCGATCGAAAAGTATTGAGATCAATCTAAGACCTCTGTTAATCTATATGTGCATGTCTGGAACAGTGTAAAGATTTACGTAAGATCGGGGAGTCTACTCTTCCTTGATATAAATATTAGAAACTAAATCTAATTAAACAAAAATTCTAGAAATAACATGCAGTGTTTTTAAGAGATCATAATCGAGAACTACAGATGAACTCAAAGATTTTAATTATCTTACAGAATTCTTTTGTCAAAGTCTGAAGAATCGTAAGTAACTCAACATATTAATTCCGTAAAGCTATTTCTAAAATCATTCATTGTTATATTTTGTTTTTTCTTTCAAATAAACGAAAAATTTTTCTTTTAAATGAAACGAATACAAATACAAAGACTCGATTAAATATAGTAAAACTATCCAATATTGTCTTAGATCTGAACTGTGTCAAGTTTTGATCTGAGAACGCTGATTTTGATCTATGTATGTTTATTCAAGAGAGTTTATTCAATTTGTTTAAAATATTGTTTTACCTTAAATGGTATTAAATTTCAACCATCGTTTGTGCTTGTAGGTACAATACTATCATTGGTTAATATTCGTTGTATGAACATTTATGAACGCAATATAGAGAAATGTCTTGTAAATTTATCTCGTTCTTATGTAAAATGTCCATTAAAATCATGTGCAAATATTGTTCAAGTAATTGGTTCACGTATTGATTATATACGTTGTCGTTGTAGTCATCGATTTTGTATAAATTGTAAACAAGAACCACATTTTCCAGCCACATGTAGTGCATATCGTATCTATATGGATGAAGTCTTTCGCAATGGAGATCTTATATCTGATTATAATGCTATAACTCAATTAAAAGGACGAAATTGCATATCATGCAATAATTTTATTGAAAAAAATGGTTAGTTCACTTTTATTCTATTTAATCTAAATCGAATTCAAATGTGATTTTTTTTGTCCTAGGTGGTTGTAATCATATGACATGTTCATGTGGTGCTGAGTTTTGTTGGAGTTGTACAGGTTATTGGAAGGATCATAATGCACCTGATGGAACATTTCGTTGTCCAAAAGAAACTATACCGTTACAAGAAGAAACTATAGCTAAACAACATAATCAATCTCGACGTTTTTATTATGATGCAATTTATCATCGACATCAACGTATTCTTCTAAGTCATCCTAAACAAAACGAAAATGCTAAGCGTTTACTTGGCACAATACCATTACAGAAAGGAACTTTATTCAATACTACTCATTTAAAATCTCAAATAGATAAACGTGAATCTGTTTTACGACATTTATATGAAATGGTTAAATATATTGAATATTTACATTATGTTTGTGAATTTATAGCTGTTTCCGCTGAAGGCTATGGAAATAATCCACGTGAATTTCGTAATAGTTTACAACCACTTGAAACAATTGTTTTTAATATGAGTCAAGTCTTAGAAGGTGGAAAAGGTTATAAAGCTATTGAACAATTAAATCAATTACATGCAGCAAGTGAAAAAATTATTGAACGTCTTCGACGTGCTGTTACATTAAGAGAATTACGTCGAATAAAAACAGTTGGTTATGTTACTTCGTAAAAAAAACAATAATAAATTTTGCATTCGTTTTTCTTTTCTTTCTCTATTATATTGAAATACATTTAAATCATAATGCAACATATTAACAAAAAGAAAAAATATCACAGATTATTGCTAAACAACTACTTCATAAAAAAGTTTTTTTATACGATTTGGTGTAGAATTTTCACTTGAAGATGAACTTTGAATGATTGAAGAACGTTGTTTTAAAGGTGAAAGAATCGATGGAAAACCATATTGAGGTATTAATATTGAATTAGGATTTTTATGTATTTCATTGTTACCAAAAAGAATATTTGTATGTTGAGTTATACAACTTGATTCTGATGATGGATTTGAACCAGATCGTGAATTACTACGACTCCAATGAGGTGATGTATGAATTGTTGCTGTACGTATTGCTGTTCCATCTAAAATCATACAAAATTTTCGGTTCAATATCAATTTAAAGTATGAAGATTTAAATCAAAGCAAATAGAATCAATTATTTTCTTTTTGATTTACATAAAAAGCAAAAAGATATTTACATTGAATTTCATCTTTTGATTGCTCTTCATCGATGATGTCACCTAATTAATTCCAAAAAAATAATTATCAAATTAAAACAAAAGTGATTACAAACTTACATGAATGAGAACATGAAGTTGCGATATTTTTTTCTTGATAATCATAATTGTATGATGATGAATGAGTGTTTGAATTACTGTACAATAGATATGGATTTTGAAGACGTGGTTCAGAAATAATTCTAATCAAATAAAATTAGAATATTTTCTTACAATTAAATTATACTTACGGTTTAACACCTTTCTCAAAAGCATTCACACCAACTAAAAATAAAAATAAAATTATTTCTCTGAATAAAATTTCAAAGAATACATAAAAAGAATTTATTTTATAATTTAATCTTATTTTCTAGTTCGATGTTTGTTGATCATTTTTTGAAAAGATATTGAAATAAAAATAGTAAATGAACTGCACTTACTCATCAAAAAAGAATTCTTCGCCACACTTCTCTTTCATAAGTGATGATCGTTAGCGTGAAGTTTAATGCTGTTTCTTCATTTTGATCTTAGTAAATAGAAATTTACGCTGGCGCATTAGTCAGCGATGACAACGAAGGCTTCAGGATTTTATGGTGACAGCTGGAGTACTTAGCAACTGTTTACGTGAATGGTCTCGGCGCGATGGAACCGATAGAGCATAGGCAGTTTCGGCTGACATATCTTAAAATTTTTGTAGGCAACGGTGACGATGCAGCCGATCAGCTTATACCTCTGTGTATGAACATCCTTTAATATGGATTATTTACCTGTCTAATGAAGAAACTGTTTAAAGTGTTCATCACTGTCGAGCGCATATTTTAGACATATGTTAAAAGAATCTCGCGATAGAATAATCTCAAAAGGATTTAAACCTACAGCCCTTTTCTATAGAATTACAACAAAATCACAGAAAGCCAAAACAAGAAATTTGTGACTTGGAATTTATTCTATACGTAGGTCTGATGATCCTAGAAGTATTTTAAAACTTACAGTGACATTAGCGACTTCTGTTTCCAAATACTCAATGTGTTCAAAAGCCGAATAAATTTTAGAAAAATCAGAAAGGTTTTGGACGTCGAATATTTCAGAAAAAAAAGCAAACCTCTTCTGAGAAGGCTAATCTGTTCTAGATGCTCTCTACATGCTCAAAATATAATCACAACAATGATAAATCACTTCGCAAGCGTTCGCTCGTAAATATGCAATTTCTTTTGTATACAACATCTTATTAAGTGAATAATATATATCTGTGATTAATCATTTTCAAATCTTCATTCATCATTCATACTTACATTTATTTACATTAGATTTTAATCGATGTTTCCTTGCTCGAGAACATATAATTGCAATAATAATTATAATAATAAGAATAAGAAAACTTGTCATAACAAAAATACCAATAATCATTGCAGTTGAATTCCCATTTCTTATTTCTAATAAAAGAAAATTCAATTTTATGAAAACAAAAAAATAAATAATCTTACCTCCATTCATTTCAGTTTCTTTTCCACATATATGTTTAAATTTTTTCGAACAAATTGATAATTTTAAATAAGAAAATTCTTTTTCTATTCTCCACTGTACACGATGATTTAATATTGGTAAACATTGCTGAATTGATTGATAAATTTTTCCATCTGATGATTTACGAATATTTAAACATAAGTGTTCTTCATTTAATTTTAATAACCGAGAACTATCAGGTAAATAATTAAATTGAAGTACATTCTCTTTTGAATTATATGATATAACATGTAACTGCGGTAAATCTAATAGATAGCAAACATAAAATCAAACGAAATAAATTCAAGGAGAAAAAACAAAAATACCATCTGATGTCATAACGAATTCATTTGTTTGTATAGGTATTTCATGACTCCAAGGACTTTCACCATAAACATTTGTTGATTTAATACGAAATTTATATAATGTTGATTCATTTAAACCTTTTTCAAACAAGAAAAAAGACACTGTTTTAAAAGTTTTCTTTTTGTTTTTATAGTTTGATCAAAGATCGAATCGACACTTTTTTGTTCATATATTTCACCAACGATACAAAATATCATTTTTAAACATGATTAAGAGTAGACAGACTACTGTATATTCAAAAAGAACATTTAAGACTCTTTGCTCTATCAATTATTGATTTTGGGATAGGTACAATCAAATCTTATGAAATCTTTGGCTCTACACGGAAATGCTCACTAAGCGCAGCCTAAAGGTAGTCTAATTGATGAACCCTAAATTTTCTGTGCATCCTCATTCTAACTATTCAAGTTTTTTTTTCACAATGCAAAGCCTGACAGACAAGGCGAATATGCCTAGTGTTTGTGAAAGGTTCAATTTCAAGTTATTCTTCCGTGTACTTATCTTTATTTCGATTAATCTGATGGTAATGAACTTTTCTTGACAGTGAGAACTTAACAGATTAAATAAATTACATTAAAGTAACAAAGTTTTTTAATCTCTTCGCTAACGGAACTGTTTTTGTTTTTGTTGGAGACTAAGGCCAAAAAGCTATCTTATATCATTTAAGTCTAGTATTAAATTAAAGACCGTTGTTCGATGATTGCACTAACTGGAAAACGTTTCTAAGTATCAAATCACTGTTGATTCGGAACTATAGGAATCATGTAGGCTCTAATTAGGTATGAATATCTTCAAAAGGGTTTGGGCTAATAGCTTGTTATTGTCGAGATACTATATATTTTTAGCAAATGCTGTGATCTCCTTAAGATCACCAGGAAAGTTGAGTTCTCATTTTCAAGTTGAAACTTGGCATAGCTACAGGCCTTGAAGAGCATAGTTTATTGTGATAGTTTAGGATTTTTTTGGTTGCAACTATTCTGAAATAAGAACACTGGAATTTACCGTTGTGAATAAACGATGTGAAAAACCATGTTTTTAACATAGGCTTATCTTAGGATTGAAATGATGAAAAAATTTGAAACTTAGTTTGCCTAATGTTTCTAAGGAGAATCAAAAGAATTGTTCTAAAAAGTATAGAATCTTGGCAATCATAAGCTATTATCCTGAACTCTTCTTTTTAGAATATTTATAACTCATCAGAACCTACATGATACACATAGTCATGATTCAAAAGTGATTTGACACTGAAAAACATCCACTCGTAAAAAAAACGCATATTAGTCAAGTCCATTTAACATTTAGTTACTACCAATGATAGTGAAAATAGGCGGAAAAACCGCCGGTAATGAGAATAAATATGAAGTATAGATATGATATGTAATTTAACATTTTATAATAAAATCTAATCGTTCTACCTTTGATAGAATATTCATAAGTATTGAAAGGTAATTGTTGAGTAATAACTGAAGAATTCCATGAATCAGTAACTTGAATTATAAATTGTTGAGATCCACTACCACCATCGAATGATGGAGAAAATTCAACTTTAAACGAAGATGATGTTACTTCGGATATAATTATATTTTTTGGTGTTTCGGGTTTACCTTTAGAAAGAAAATTTTTTCTTTTAAACTACAAAAAAAAAATAGATTCTTACCACGAACTACGATTGTATAAGTCCATTCTTCTTTTCCTAATAAATTTTCAGCTATACATTGATATGTTCCAAAATCTTGCATTGTTATTTTTGGAAAATATAAATAACATATATCATTTATTATTTCATCACATGATATTATTTGTTGATTATGTTTCCAAATAATACTTGGTTTTGGTTGTCCAATAACTCGACATGTTAATGTTACTGATTGACCAATTTCGGCTGCTATTTTCGAATATGTTGTTTCAATAATTGGTCGACTTTGTACAATAAGTTCTATTGTATTTGAACTATTTCTTGTTTGATTATTATAAAAACGATTATATACTACACATGTATATAAACCTGAATTATTACGTTCAACATGATTTATATGTAAATCAGCTAATTGATTATCACGAAAAATTTCTGAATTGTTTTTCAACCATATTATTTTATATGGTAATGGTTTTGAATCAACAAGACAACGAAGTATAACTGAATCAGAATGATTGACTAGAATATGAGATTCAATTGATCGAATACGAGGTGAATCTATATCAAAAGAATTATTAATTTGAATAAATTCTTTTCAAATATAAACTTACATTCAACATCGAGATAAATCGATTTATTAACTTTACCAATAGAATTTTCTACTATACATGTATAAGTACCACTTTGTTCAGATTTTAAGCGTGGAATATAAAGTATTTTTTCACCTATAGAATAATTAAATATATACTTGTTAATTAAAACAAGAGAGTAACTATCGATTCTTTAATTTTCAAACAGCTGCGGAGAATTAAAACTTAAATAATCACTAATTTTTGAATAAGTCAATGAGAGTTACGAGGATACCATCAGAACTCATTTTCTCGCTGTTGGAGACGTATACGGATGCTTTGGTGAGACTAACAAAAGTATAAAACATCTCGCCCTAAAGTTTGGTACATACACAAGTTAAATGATCTTTAGAATATACTTTTGTTCAGATATCAAATTTCCAAAATATAATCGCTTGCCACAGGCATGATACATATATCGAGTGTACTTGAAAATTCAATATATCAATAAAACACCATTCTTTTTGACTGAAAGTTTTAGAATATTCTACGAGTCATTCAACCTATCTATGGACGAAATTTCAAGTTGAAATTCCATTGCTTTATTTTCCGGTAAATATCTAGAAATGTGTCAAATATTCAGGTATAGAACAGTTACTCGTCGGACACCTACTCGCTTGGATTATTGCTCAAATGCGTATGTTTCGCCAGCTACTGTTCAACTATCCAAAAGTTCAGAGAAGGATATCTATCTCTTTTGGTACTTAAAATTTTTGTTTTTATCATTTGTGTTTTTTTAATGATCATAGTACTTTTAAAGATTCGAAAAAGAATCAAATCCTCTGGTCTAAAGAGTTTTTTCACATATTTTATACAATGTTTACGATTGGGACATTGTTTTCTGCTTTGATAAAACATTGTTTTGTTAAAGGAAAAAAGATACCTACATCAAACAGTGTCTAATGTTTGTAAAAAAAAGAAAAAACTTTCAGCTCTATCAAATATAGCATCTCAGAGAAACACGGAAAAGGATATTTTTCACCATTATGACAGCATCTGTATTGGTAATTTAAGCTTTACACATTAAGATCTATCTCTCCTGAAAATTACAAATATTTTTGATGAACCGTTCTCCAGAAACCTTGGAAAGGGAAGTACCTTTAAACAATCAGAACTTGACTCCAAATATTCATGAGTACGAATCCTTTTAGAATTTTACTAATCTCACTAACATCTCCAGTATGCATTCAAATAATGGATATCATCAGGTTGTTCTCTTATTAGAATTCTATCTATCATTTCACCTGAGAAAGAACAAGTCCTAAACAGAAGAATTCAATTTTGTAATTTAATTCCATTGATAAAAATCATGTTCTGATATGAAAAATTCATAAAACTTTCATTTATCTATTAAGAAAAATTGAATTTAAAAACAAAGTATTTATTCTCATTGAAAATATTTTTTTGATTTTCTAAAATAAATATATTTTTTTTCTCCTTACGGCTAACAATTGTTGTTCCATTAGTTAGCCAATAAATCGATGTCGGTGATGGATTTGCATCATAATGACATGTTAAATTTTGTTGTTCGTATTCAATACCGATTATTTTTCTTATATGATTTTGTTCACTTGAGAACATGGGTGTTTCTTCAAGTATGTTCACATATGGTCGATCTATTTACATATGCATAAATAAAAAGAAAAGATGAGCATATGGTAATTGTCGCTTTTTACGTCTGTGCTTACATTTAACGTGTAAATATTGTTCAATACGAAGTGGTATTGTAAGTGCTTGATTCCAGATTTGACATTCATATTTTATATTATTGTCAAAACGAGTTACATTCAATGTATATATTGAACAATTCTCTGTCATGATCACTTGTTCATTCAATGAACTGGAATTAAAAGAAGAATTAAATTGAAAAAAAAAAAAAGAAATACAATTGAATATAATCATACGTGAGAAGTACACTATCGCGATACCATATGTATTGAGGCGGAGGATTTCCCTTCAATGATGAACATGTCAATGTGACAGCTTGATATTCTTCAATATTCTCTTTATTGATTGTTAATAAGGGTGCCTCAGGCTTAACTTAATATAGAAAAAAAGAAAAAAAAAACCGATGAACAGATTGTTATTATTTTTATTTTTATTTTCTACTACTTACTAAGTACAACAAGATTATATTGACAAAGTATTGTTTGTGTTTCAAATGTTTGACAAATATATGTCGTAGAATCTTCTTTATCAACATGAAATATTTCTAATGAACTAGATTGATTTATTAAAAATGTTTGATAAAACTTTTCGAATATTTTTGGAATTTTTCCATTTATTGATATAATAAGATTGTCATCATTGAAACGAACTTTTTTCCATTGAATTATATTTTCTTTTAAAGAAATATTTTCTGGTAAATGACAATGAAATTTTATATTTTCACCACGTGTTACTGTTATGTTTTCCAAATGAATTGATGCTAAAGCTATAAAAAAGAACACAATAGTTTCAAGGTCAGAGTATATAAATAAACTTACAGTGATGTATGAGAACAAAAAGAAAGATGATCAATTGAATGTTATGCATTTATCAAAGTCTAAAATATCAATGTGTATACAGTTCTTTCATAGCAAGAAAAAAAAGAAGAAAGTGATGATGAACGACAATTTGTACATCTCTCTCTCTCTCTCTCTTCCCTCTTCTATAGAAAAGAAGAAAATAGTGTCGATCATGTTCAATCTGTCCAATAGCTAGCGGGTTTATTTTGAAATATGGACATAAATATACAAGGCGCGACGACGACTATCTCAATAAGAGATCGAATCAATACTCTTATTCAATTACCTGTTGTTGTCAAATGAACTGTATAATGAATATTCTATCATGGATAATATTGCTCCAAGTATTATAAACAGATGTGATCAAGCAAAGAATCCAGCTACGTAATCACTGTTATGCATATATATATTAGAAAACACACGTTCTCAATAAACGACAGAAGAACAATAACTATGTTGTCAAATTAGTTAGGATATATCCTGTCAATTATCGTTTAGACACTTGTTATTGACATATTCATAATAAAAAAAAACGAGCTAATGATGAAAGAACTTCTGAAGAGTGAATATACATAAATGTATTCATAGGTTGGGGATGAATGGCGTTTTGTTGATGATTCAATGTACTGATACGATATTTATTTATTTTGTCAGATGGTAAAAAAAAAGAAAACGAGAAGAGTGATGAATATCTATGAAGCATAATAATTACGTTAGCAAAGAGGCACATGACCTTTTAGATACTCAACATACTCAAGATATCTACTTCTTTATGAAGTAGCAGACATGGTTCAATCAATTAGATATCAAATGAAGAGGAATAGACTCTCTTCGACGATGTTGATGACTACTAGTATCTGTAGGGTGCCGTAAGCTTCCGATGATCCTTGTCAATCAGCATTAATAAAAAAAAAGACAGCGGAAAGATAAAATTCACTAGATGCACTCTTCAGTATTCACATATCTGTTTTTCTATAATTGAACTGGTCTACTACTGAGATGATTTGCTCACTTATAATCATAATGATAGTGAATTTAAGTGAGAAAAAATATAATCAAGTGGAATTTTAATTGAAGATAGAGGAGGTCATATATATATATATATTACTCACTCACCTGTTCAAATGAAAAAGGACATGAATTATGATCGGTCAGGCAACATGTATATGTATACATACCAACAAGGAAAAAAAACTTGACTTGTCATCGATCTTATCTCGTGCTCTTCTCATTCTTTTTGTATATATATATATATATATATATTCAATAGAGGAAGTAACAGACGATGACTCTCGAAAATAAAGTTTATCGGATGTATGCGCTGATATCATCAATTTCGTTAATCAACACACAAATAATGTGAAGACTATGAGCATCGTCCGTCGGTGATGATTTACGTCTTCTTCCTCGTTCATCTAACATATAGATAGATAAGACTTGCCATTCTATTCTCTCTTGATGTAGAAAAAAGCAATAATTCATCAAAATGTACAATGGCTAGCTGAATGTATTTACTTACTTATAAACATCGACATACATATAGATATATGTGAAAGAGAAGTATGACTTTTATTTATTAATCCAGTGTGTTTCGAACAATTATTTCTCAAGCAATGAACAAATGAAGAAGAGGAAGAGACATGATGAACCCTTAGGCCATTTATTGTCATACTTGTTTCTTTTTTCTTTCTCGTTTTGATAAATCGATGTGAGAAGGGAAAGAGAATGGCCAGTACACAAACTTGACAATTGAATCATGTCAAGTAAATATCGAACTTGACTCTATTGTTAGTTTTTGTCAATAGATATGTATACTAAACAAACGAATCAGTTACTTGTTGTTTTCATCAGATGCTTGTTACGTCAATCATATATGGTGAAAAAAAAAGAACATTTATCTTATCTATTAAGAAAAAGTAAAATAGAGACATAAAAAAAGGATAACACTCATTTATTTCCTATTAGAATGAAATGTCAGACAAACAGAAAAAGATTTTTATCTTCTTTCATTTATTTATTCATTACATATGAATCTATTTAAGGCAATTTTCTTTATTTATCCAATTGTCTTCTATGTAATGTGTATTTTAAAAAAAATCGTTATTTCGCTCTTTGATGACTATTCTTTGAAAAACGTGACAACAGCTATTATTGAAGAGTCCTGTTGATGAAGAGATTCACTCATACTCTTGGCTCTTTTTTTTTCTTCTTTTTCTACCGACTTCGATGATTTAATTAATAGTTAATCGTTGACGGAAATCACTTGCTGTGCAAGTCATCGAATATTCAATTGTTTTCTTGATCATCATCATTCACTATAGATTTTTATTCAATCGAACAAGCACAGCTAGCATGAAGAAATTAATAGAGTTTATGTTTTTTTTTCCAAGGCAGAGTGGTTTTAATTTGATCTAAATATATTTGTAATGATAATTATAGATTCTGATGGAAAGATTTTAAAATAAATGTAGTGTAGTGCTCATGAGAAATTGAGAGCTTCTCAAGAATAGATACTCAAAATGTTTGGCTGAATGATTATATTACTTTCAACGAGCAAAACGGATTCGTCACTAACGAAGCAACATATTCAATTGTTGGATTTCATTTTATAGTTATAAGTAGATCTTAGTAAGACTAAGAGAAGTTTAAGAAGATTCAAGATATTTGCCTACTGATGAAGAATTATGATTATTTTACATTGAGAGCACAGCATTTCCGGAAGAATCTAAAACACTGATTTATAATCTGAAATGTTTTCTATAGGCAGCTTTGATAGGCATTAAATAATATCAAATAATTCAACGAAAGCAAACATATCTTTCTCGAAATATTCAATATTTAAATGGACTTGATAACTGTGTCTGCCTATGCGAAATTATTCTTTTTTTAAGGACATCAAATTTCTCGAAAAAGGCATGTTCGTTTTAGTTGAAGCTTTCAGCACTATCTAACGTACTTGCAGAGAAAATTTTCAAATCGAAACTCTTTGTTTTGAGATTTTTGAAAATGTCTTGCTGCGAAACCTACTCATAGCCATGAAATGAGAGTTTATATTTAAGAAACATGAATTGATTAATTTTGATTTCAAAAATTAACTTCATCGAAGCACAACATCAAACTCAAATGTTTGAATAAATTCAAGAATAAACTAGGCATATATGGAAAAAATACAATTTTTCTCGCTGTAATTTTTATAAGTGTCAAAACATACTCCATCATGTTTGAATTCAAACACAAATTAAACATAGTTTTAAATTTTTTGAAGTTCTATATTTACACTGAATTACAATTCAATTTAGATACTTTCATCTGCTTTGCTTTGTCTATTCATACTAGTTGATAACAATATCATGGAATATTATTATTATCTACAGTCCTGGCCATACTCATATGCTTGTTGCTATATGCCAGTATTTCTGTGAGTTGTTTTTCTTTCCGAGAAGAAAAACGTTAACTCAGGAGCTGCAGTTGTCCCTCTTTGACTACACCTAGTATTAGTTGTAGGTAAGGTATCGGACTAGTGAATCCAGCGCTAGGTATTGGTTTATACCGCGAAGTAGCCGAAAGACAGATGAATTCGACCTCCTTCCTTCGTGTCGGGAGTCGAAATTTTCACCCGAATAATCCAATACTTCTTGTAGATTGAGCTTCACAAAATTATTAATTATTACTATTGAATGCATATTTTATATAGCCGATCTACATAAAATTATTTTCTTCTCAAGTCATTCGTTTCTTTGTCTCGATAAATCTACTCATAATAACATGAACAAATGATTGGGCTCTTCAAGCGATGTAAAAAATTTACAAGTGTCAAATAATAGAAAAAAATCAAATAGCAAAAGAAAGAATGCATCTTTTCAACGAAATAGCATTGTTTATCTTGTTGTTTTATAAGGACAAACATTTTATCAAGACGGCAGTGTTTGATTTCATTCAACCAATTGACAAGCGACGAGTAAAAGAAAGTCATTTAACGAAATATGATTGTCGAATCTGATATTCAAAAGGAATTTGAACGAAATCTTTTATGGAAACACTTATGGCCAAGATGCTTTTTAGCATTTATTGCTACAGTAGAAATTATACTTTCACTGGTAATATTATTGTTTTTTTTCAGCTTACTTTCTATATAGAATCTTTAATGAATATTAGGCTATTGCTGTAACCGAAGTCTTCAACATTCTCGTATAGACTTTTGACATACAAATATCTTTGATGGGATTTGGGCATCGATGATACTTCTAGTTAATTGGATTTTAATCTTTGTTCATGGTATTTACTTCAGTGAAATTAGCTTTTCACTCGACTTTTCTCCGTTTTCTTAAGTATGTTGTAGAACAACAGTTGGTACATCAACATGTTCATTTGTTTGGCATGGGATAACATTAGTAGCTCTTAGTGTAGTAATTGCATTTGATATTCTATTTATTCTTAATCCATATATATGTCTTTCAACATCAACATGTTCAACACAATCACAATTAACATCAATCAATTATATTATACAAAAGATACCACAATTTTCAAGCTATACAATTTATGATTCAAAAAAATTCTTGTTTGAAATTCAAATTGGTTGTGCTGGTCTAGCTTTTGCTTTAACCATCATTTATATTGTTATTTTTATTGTATGTAGAATAAAATATACTAAACGTGATATTACAGTTTATCCAACAATGGATATTCATACTCCAAAACATGGTCTACGAGTTGCTCAAGCACCACCAATACCATATGGAAATCAATCATATATTGTTCCTTATTCAACTAAGTGATCTTTAAATAAATATATTTAAATTTTTATGTTTTTCAAAATTAAACAAAAGAAGCAGACAAATTATCGTTGATTGTCAATATTGTTTTTATGTTTGTTCGTTTACATATTGTTGAATGACAATAAAACATAAGTGTATGAAATATAATCGTACATTGTTCGAATTCTTTTACTTTGATAATACATTTACATGTATTCGTATGAGAATATTACATTCATTCAGGCGCTTATACAGTAAAGCAAGATAGAAGAAAGTCAATATAAGAACAAAGTGAGAATCATTATAGTACATAGTAGAGTCGGCAGCTGTGTCTATTAGTTCGCATCGAACCAATTGGAGATATACTGATATTCTACTTCATAAGAACAGAAGAAAAAAAAATAAGTATGGAGTATAAACGGAATCCATTGGCCATATTCTCCCTTCGTTGGTAACACATTTTTTTATCAACGCTTCCTCGCTGTTCAGTGAGTTATGACCTGTTTGTTGTTCTTCTTTCTTTCTCGCGTTCTGACAAGTAACTTTTCTTTCTTTTTCTTTTCAGTGACCGCATCACATCCATAAATACATATTTACAAAAGAATACGACAAGAAAAAAAAGGCGCTGTATTAATGCGCACATGCATGGGACAAAAAAAAACTGCGTTCACTTTCCTTGACAAATATGACCTTGTGATTAACGACAAATAGCAAGTACCTCATGAATTTCATGAGTTTATAGTGAACATGAGATATTTACAATCAATATATAATCATGATTTATTTCATTTATTTATTATTACATCTCTTGTATGTGGATTAGAATTTTGTACTGCATCTGCATTTACTTATATTCCACCCATTTTACTCAAAGCGGGAATCTCAGAATCATTAATGACTTGGTTAATGGGTTGTGGTCCATTATTAGGATTTCTTCTTTGTCCAGTTGTTGGTCATGCAAGTGATCGTTGTCGATCTCGTTATGGTAAACGTCGTCCATTTATACTTGGTTTTTGTTTAACAATTATTTTTTGTCTTATGCTAATTCCACAAAGTGAATCAATAGGTAAAACGATTAAAAAAAAAGGACTCTGATTTAATTTCTTTTAAACTATTATTATTATATTAGGCGAACTTCTTCATGCTCCAAAACTTGGTCTTTGTTTATTAGTTATCACTTGTGTTCTATTCGATTTTTCTGCTCAAGCTTGTTTTAATCCATGTGAATCACTAATTTACGATGTATGTAAAGGTACCCCTCAAGAAAATTCATGTTTTTTTGTTTATTCCTTCATGACGTCATTTGGTAAACAAAAAAAAAATACGAATTTTAAAATTAATAACAACAATGTTTTTTTTTATGTAGGTGGATGCTTAGGTTATTTAATCACAGCAACGGATTGGACTGAATCATTTCTTAGTAATTATTTACAAGGACAAGAAAAATTGACATTTATTGTTATATTATTATTTTTTTGTATAACACTTTGCAGTACTTTAATCTCAGCTAATGAAAAAATTTACGATAGTTTTGATGAACAAATATTATTTACTGATACACAAATCGTACATAGTATATTTCCCATTGAAGTTTTAAAATATGTTATCTATACAACAGCAAATTCAGTTAAAACTATTATAACAATGCCATTTGTTTTACGTCGTTTAACACTTGCTGAATGTTGTTCATGGTTTGTACATATGTTTTTTTTTCTTGTTGTTATTATAAATGATTTTATCTTCATGAAATATTTAGGTCAGCTATAATGACATTTAATTTATTTTTTACTGATTTTGTTGGACAAACTGTTTATAATGGTGATCCAAGTGCTGATGAAATATCTATTGAACGTGTTAGATATGATCAAGGTGTACGTGCTGCTTCATACGGTTTATTATTTCATTGTATTGTTGGTGCTCTTTATGCTCCCTTACTTAAACCATTAATTAATCGATTTGGTATTCATTTAACATTTTCACTTAGTATGATTATTTTTGCTTTATCTATGCTTGTTATATATTTTTCAAGAAATATCATTATTGTGAATATAATGGCATCATTATCTGGTCTTGGTATGGCATCGTTAACATCCATACCTTATACTCTTGTTATGACATATCATGCTAATCGAGAAGTAATAATTTAAATTTTCAAAAGAAAAACATTTTTCTTTTTATATTGATTTAATTTTTGGAAATTTTTTTAGATTTACTTTGTTGATAATCCAGTTATAAAAACACGTGGTATTGGTACTATTTTAGGTATACTTGACAGTACTTATTTTGCATCACAAATTCTTTCATCGGTTATTATGGGTTATATTATGTTAGTATTTAAATCAACACTTTCATATATTGTAACAAGTTTTATTCTTGCTATTCTTTCACTTTGGTTTATAAATCGGATTGTGATAAATCGACATCAACTGCAAGAGTTGATGAGAATCGATCAATAATAAATTATTGCTTCCTATGTGATATGTATACATATATATTTATATAGAAGAGAGTATAGAGGAAATCAAAACAACTTTCGAACGATATACATATCATTGATAAACAATAGAAAGAAAAATTGATAATGGTGTTTTTGATTTATATTAATGAATATGTACAAAATTTAATGCTTGACATTCGAAAATATTTATTAGTTACTATTTACTTACTAAGAAGAAAACATGTCAAACTATTGGATGACAATCAAGTATCACTTGACTGCAAAATGTAATATGAAGCTTTGAATATTGATTATAGACACATTATTATCTCATATAAAAAAAAAAAATCGTTCATATATATCGAGTAAAGAACTGTTATGTCCAAAAGCTGTTTTCAGTTCACTGGAATGAAGTTTTTTTTTTGAGTATTGTAATCGGAAAAATTACATTTCTATTACGCAACTGATTTTAGTCAGAAAAAAGAAGTGAAAAAGTAGTCATTGTGATAAGCATTACTAAAAGACCTTTAGCAAATATCATCATGTTTATGATGAATGCGATCGATTGATCGTTTGATTCTCTTTTTTTTTATTCATCACCTAATATCTACATTTTCGTTATCTCGACGTTTGAAAAAAAGAAAGTAAACATCACAGAACTTTGCCATTTGGTAAGGAAATCAGCATTCTAGTAACAATCGAATAGCCAAAGATACTAACCCAAGTTAATGATTTCGGCGCCTCAAATATGTAAATTTCTAGCGAAAAACTCGAGAAAATAGGAGAAGCTTGACAGGAGAAACTCATTAACCAAATTTTTCTAGTTGTGATCGTAATTGAGCAAAGTTAGTCATCGAATTCCTGCTATCAAGTCCTACAATTTCCAAGCTTTACATTTTTTCCTGGCGAGTCATTATCGAAATTTTCATTTTCCGGTTGAATACATGTTATGCAACTTTTTATTTTTGAGATCATGACTTAACACGACAATTTTTGACGCCCACACTGGCAATATGATTAGAAATTATTAATGCGTTGATTTTAACATAAAAACCGAAATAATTTTAAGGCAAAAAAAATTTCATCATCTCAATTCAAAGCATAACAAGTTTTAATAGATGATAATATAAAGAATGGATAACTTATACTCCTTAGTTTGATGAAAAAAAAACAGAAAAATACAATTAAAGACGTTTGAATGTAACATTTAAAAGATTAAATTAGTTTTTTATTTGACTATATGTGAATATCTATATAATAATGTTTACATTTATTACTAAAACAACAATGTGACATAGAATATTTTGTTAAAGTTCTGAAAACATTTTTTTAAGTTCATCATAAATTTGTTTTGAATCTGAATGATTTTTGTATATATCCAGTGAATTTTTGATTGCACGAAAACTACTTTGTAAATCACCTTGCTAAAACGAACAACAAATATTCAAATACTATTTATTTAAAAATAAATATTTTTATTTATACTTGATACATTGATTTAGCAAAATTATAATATGGTTCAAACATATGTGGTGCGAGACTTTGAGCTGTTTGTAAATAACTTCGACCCTGAGTAAGTAAAAAAAAAAGAGGAAACGATCACTTTATTATTTTATATTCAAAACAAAAATACGTATACTGTTTCATAATTTTCTCTTTGTAATTCCACTAGACCTAAATTGTTATATGCTTCAGCATGATCATTATTATAAACAAGTGCTAAACGAAAACATTGTATTGCAAAATTTATATCTGTTGTATACTAAAAGTAAATATGTTCAATTAAGAAAAACAATCTAATAAAGATTGAATGTATATATTTACTAATGCCATTTCACCAATATTATACCAAATATCTGCTTGTTCATCATCTATAGATGCATTTGCTAAAGCTTTTAAAAAACAAGTAACAATCATATCATATTGCTGTGCATGAAAACAACATAATGCTATATTAGTAAATATTGATGATGTTGTTACACCCATTTGTAAAAGACGACGATAATATTTTAATGAAATTTCAGGTTGATCATTATAAAAATGATTTGCTGCTATACATGCTATTGCTTCAATATTTGTATTATTTAATTTTAGTACTTGTCGATAGTATTCTATACTTTGTGGCATATCATTAAGACCCTATCAATGAAAATTTTAAGAAAAAAATGACTTGGTTTTTGGTGTGTTTTTGACAAACTTCATGAATACGTGCAATAGCTTGTACTAAATATGGTTCATATGGAAATTTTTCTAAACCTTCTTGTAGTTTACTAATAGCAAGTAATGGTTGATCAAGTCGAAGATAAACTTTTGCTAAATATAAATATGTATCAACCATAGGTTGAATTTCTAGTGCAAAAACATATTGTTTTTCACTATCACGAAACATATCTAAACTAAAATCAATTTGGAATAAGTTTTTATATTCAATAATTAAATACATGCTTACCGATGATGACATTTGCCAAGTTGTACTAACCACCACCAATCTTTATTTTGCGTTATTTCATTGGCAAGCGTAGCTAATTGAAGTGCCTTTAGTAAACAAAAAAAAAACAACTAAAAATTATAATTTTTCACATATGATTAAATTCATACTGTTCGAATATCATTTGCATGGTAAAATAAATGTTCGAAAAGTGGTCGAGCTATAGCTTGATTTTGTGCATATTTAGGTAGATTAAGTCGACCTACTTGAATAAATGGTCCATCAGGTGTACTTAACATTGAAGCCTAAAAAGAAAATAAGAATTTAACGCGCGTAAATATCTTTTCACATTTTATTTAATTGAATATGAGTTGTATCTCAAATTCAACAAATACTTCTTCATCTCAACAAACATCTACAAATGATCATAATCAAGAATCATCAAAAGTATTAAATGGTTATTTAAAAGATCATTTTAATGTATCATTTGTTGATTGTAAATGT
Organism: Rotaria sp. Silwood1; assembly: GCA_905250075.1. Lineage (NCBI taxonomy): Eukaryota > Metazoa > Rotifera > Eurotatoria > Philodinida > Philodinidae > Rotaria > Rotaria sp. Silwood1. The sequence continues at coordinate 4,435,313 of CAJNOP010000005.1, forward strand.
TGTTGTGATGCAAGTAAAGAAATTTCAAAATGTCAAAATGATTCATTAGAATTTCTACGTGATATTCAAGAATATATTAATTTGCCTGAATATCGTCTTAATTGTCGATGTATTTGTGGTGATAATGAACAAAATAATACACCGATTAAATTTGGAATTAATTTAACACCAGCTAATGACTTAAAATAATTTTTATGTTCTTTTATTTTCTCTCTTAGAAAATTTAACTTCGAATAATGTTTTAAGAGATTATAAAATTCTATTTTCAATTACTTACCGTTCCAAGTCGAACAAAACGACCGGTAGCTGTTGTTACTGGTCTTGCTGTAGCTGCTGTACGAGCAGTTTTTAATACATTTTCCATACTTTTACCAGCTTGTGTCGATTGAGTATTTAAACGAAGCATCCCTGTTATTGGTCGACCAGACATAGTCATTGGTCTCATTGCTGGACTTGGTCCATTTATTCCAGTATTTGGATTAGCTGTTGGCTGTCTCATTGATGTACCAGGCATAGGAGCTTGATGAAATGCATTTTCATCTAACATATCAGCAAGACCATCATCAGCTACTTCAGTTTCATCAACATATAATTGTTCTGTTAATGCACGCATTTTGAGTAGCCATGCTACCTAAACTTTCAAATGAATATTTCTACAAGTCTTCGATGAAGTCACGACATAGAACGAATAGTTATAATATACACATAGACACATATATAATGAATTTACTTGATCATTAGGGTTTCTTTCCAATAAACGATTTGCTATTTCAATACATGATTCATATTGACGACGATGAAATAAACTAATCGCCTGAAATAATGGATCCATATCTACCACAATAATAATAATAATAATTACTTCTTATTTCAGCACATAAATACTTCCATTACTTGAATCAATTTTTCATTCGTTGCTTGGCAAGACATGCATATGGCGACATCCATTAAAATAAAATATCCTAACGACCGACGAATGATTGTGAAAGACAACATCAATGGCAATTGATGATGATGTGGTCGTAATAAATTGATTGGTTGATTTAATAGCTTTGAAACGTGTTTGCGTGTATATTTCAATGGTTGAAAAGTACTATACAAATCTATTCAACTAATCTTTTATATTTTTTATTTTTTAGACAATGTTAACCACATCATTACGTATTTCATTCTTATTAATAGTCTTTATTCTCAAATATATTCATTCTAATGAATTGACATTTGAATTACCTGATAATGCAAAAGAATGTTTTAATGAAAAACTTAAAGTTGGTTCAAAATATATATTAGAATTTCAGGTAAAAATTTTTATTTTTATTTTTTCATAGAAAAATAATTTTGTTCATGATGATTTCTTATATAGGTTGTAACTGGTGGTAATTATGATGTTGATCTTGTATTAAGAAGTCCATCGGGTAAAACTTTATATCAAGTTACAAAAAAACAATATGATCAAATTGAAAAAACGGCTGAAGAAGATGGAGTTTATGAATTTTGTTTTAGTAATGAATTTTCAACATTTACTCATAAAGTTATTTATATTGGTTTGTATAGAGACAAAAAAAAATAACAGAAATATGATTTTATTATGCTTTCTTATTATTATAGACTGGAGAGTTGATGGTGACCGTGAACATGAAATAACTGGTGCAAATCCACGTGTTGCTGAAGGTGCATTAACAATGGTCTGTTAAACAAGAAAAAAATACAATCTATGATTTTTAATTCAAAATATAAATTTTTTATTTGTTTAGATCGAATCAAAAGTCGGTAATATTCATCAAAATCTTGAAACATGTATTGATTATCAAACACATCATCGTTTACGTGAAGCAACTGGTCGTGCACGAGCTGAAGATTTACAAGAACGTGTACAAATATGGTCATTAGGACAATTTATTTTAATAATAATTGTAGCTATTGGAACTGTATTATTACTTCGTTCATTTTTTACTGATAGACGAACATCATCGAATATGTCATGGACAAGATGAACAGTGGAATTTGTTTGTTTGTTTTTTTTTAACAAGATGGTGATTAATATTCTTGACCGATGATTCCTTTTTTCTTTTCACTATACTATTGTTGTTAGTTGTCATTTTCGTTTTTATTGTATAGTTCAATTTTTTTTTTCTTTCATTTGGTTCTAATAAGATCCGTTATCTCTTTCTTTTGGTTCTCACGGTTTTGAACAGCTAAGCAATTTACAAAAAAAAACAAAAATCCTTTTATGTCATTGTCTTGTTAAACTTACTTTTTTTTTCTTTTGCTTCTTTGTTATTATTATTATTATTACTACTATTATTATTATTGTCATGTGAACAAAAAGAAAAATTGGTTCTTTATGACTTAAATCTAGGCATGAACTGGTATTATACGAAATAGATGAACAAATATGTCCGCTTTTTTTTCTCATTTCTTTGTAGATAATATCTGACAATCATAACTATTTTTCTTTGTTTTATTACATTTGACTTTTTCTAATTCACTACTTTTCATTGTTCATACAAGAACGATCGATGATTTAATCGAATTATTAACTCAAATGACATTCAAACGTTGTATAAGTACAAATAAACAACAATACTCAAACAAGGAATATAAATTTGTCATCACAATAATAACACATGTGAATAAAAGCAATCAGGTGAGACTGACGAAAAGAACGGATTGACTTGTATTTATATTAAGTATTAACTACAATAATTATTTCATTTTATTTTTTCCTCTCGATAGAAATAACTTTAGTATTCAATGATAAATGGTTTACATATTGGGTTAGTAGTTTATTGATATTTTCTTTTTTTTATAATTAAAGATTAAGAAAAGAAACAATTGTAGTGATTTGATTTCATAGTATATTCTTAGACGGCAAAAACGGATGTTTTTTATTATGGTATTAATTTTTTGTTATAAATCTTATAAGTAAAATTATTAAATGGTTTTTTTTTGTTTTTCATATTACATCCATAGATGTTTTTCATTGATGTCGATGATGTTTTCTTTTTATTCTTTCAAAAACCAATATTAGTCCTTATCTCAATCGTATTTTTATTTTTTTGTTTTCGGTGGTCTTTTTTTTATTCTAATCAAATTTATACAGTTACATGTATCCGATCTTGAACTCATAAATTCTTTCGTTCTTTCGATAAAATCTCCATAGAAAAGAAAAAAGAAAAAAGAAAAAGACTTCGTCCGAAAAATTCATGTGCTTTTACCATATACACAATTCTCCTTTTCTTACGTAGCTAACACAACAAACGATGCATCGACCGAACGAGAAAGAAAAGAAAAATCTGTTATTGTTGATGCTGGTTTACCAATCGCTCGTTTGGGCTCCTCACAATACATTTATTTTTGTCTCTCTTTTCATCTTTGATTACCTATAATACGGTACTATTTGTCTTATGATGAATAATAAATGTAATGATACCTAATAACACGTAGGGTTAACAAGTCAAATAAGTTCTTATTTCTATTTTTTTTCCGAGTACGATTAAGATTTATAGTTAACCAGGTCGTCTATGTGATTAATATATATCTATTTTCGTTTGGATTTAGATACTAACGAAGACATGCATCCATCTTTAACCGGCTCACATCGTCGATCATCATTGAATCATAATGAATCAGATGCACTATCATCATGTGAACATACACTTCCTGACGATCAACATATAAATAAATATTCCAATGCAGATCATCACATCAGTTCATCACCGATAATTAATAAAAAAAATGCATCTGTACATCTTGGCGATGTAATTGAAGATGATGAAGATGGAAAAGAACCAACATCATCAATAACACATTCAGCTGATTTTTTTCGTTGGACACATGGACATCGACGTGTTATGTTAACATTCGGTACCATATGTCTATTTGGCTTTATGACCGGTGTTGAATATGCAGTTATTTTACCAACTGCATTTGATTATGTTAAAACAATGACAAATATTAATGTCTATGTTGGATTAATTCTTTCTTCTTATAGTATATCTGGTTCAATAGCTGGAGTAATTATGGGAAAAATTTCTGATATAACTGGCAAAGTTAAAATTCTTATACTAATATCAAGTATATTTGAAATAGGTGGAAATATTCTATATTTTGTTACCAATAATATTCATATTGTTCTATTGGGACGATTCATAGCTGGAGTTGGTTTAGGCGCTGTACCACCAGTAAGGATTTGTGTTTTCTTGTTTGGTTGGTTTTTTAATTAATATTGTGTATGTTCATCAATAGATTCTTGCGGATGTAGCTCATCGTACAACAGAAAAAGATCGTACCAAAGCAATTTCTATTATTCTTGGATGTCGACAACTTGGTAAGTACTATTGGTTTTTTTTTGTATCATTTGAGAAATCCATTATGAAAAACGTAGAAATTTATGGATCATAAAAGAAAGTAATTTTTCTTCCTTATGTCAAATAGTTAGTCAACAGATTTAAATGATGGGTGTCAGCTGTTAATGTTATTTCATTTTTGTAAATTTCTTTTTCTAGGTCTACTAATTGGTCCATGTTTTACACTTCTTGTTCGCATGATGAATTTTCATATAGGTTCGTTCTCTTAATTTTTTTATTTTCCTATGAAAATTTCAATGAAATCTATATTAGGTTCAGTTCATGTAAATCATTACAATGGTCCAGGATTTTTAATGACATCTATATGGTTAACACTTCATATTGTTTGTTGGTTTTGTTTTTATGATCGAACTCCATCAACAACAACAGGACCATCAACATCAAATGATTCTCCGAAACATAAATATATACGATCGGATCAACCATTAAAACAAGAAGAAAAAAAATTATCATATAAAATTTATTTGAATCAATATATGCGTATTGAAATGTTTGTTTTATTTTGTGTTACATTTATTGCTTATTTCAATCAAACAGCATTAGAAACAATTGTAGCTGCATTCACAGAAAAACATTTTAATTGGAATACAATTCATACATCTATGTTATTTGCATTTGCTGGTTTAGAAATTATTTGTGTTTATTTATTACTTGTATTTTTTCTATCAAAACGTTTTGAAGATAGATTTTTACTTGTATTTGGTTTTATATCATTAACACTTGCCTGTACAATAGGTGCATTTTTTACTTGGGCATCACTTTCATATGGTTGGTCCGGTAAATCAAGTACTGGTGTTATTGATAAACGTTTATTTATAATGTTTATGATTTTCGTTGTTCTTGATTTACTTGGTTTACCATTTTTAGCAGCTACTAGTGTATCATTATTTACCAAATTAACTGTTAAAGAATTACAAGGATTTTCACAAGGTATTCAACGATTAATTATGGGCATTGGAACAATAAGTAAGTATAAGAAAGTTGTCAATCATTATTATTTTATGCGAATATAACAGTCAGCAGTTCTAAAAGCAGCTATACTGTTGTGTAAGAAACATTATGTAATGATGAAAGGTACTAATCAAGAAATAGGCATATTTGACGAGAAAACTTCATCAATTGATAACGAACCGAGGAGATATAAATAAATATATATATATATATATACAGCAAAGCTTTAAAAGTCTATAGATATGAGTGATGATTTATCTTAGATAACGATTTTTTACTTGACGTATTTTTGTAACATTGGCCACATAAATATCTATATTGAACTAACTTTGAAAAATGAATTTTCGAAATATTATAATGAGAAGACCTGATATATCAATTAAATCATAACTTATGTTAATATCTTTTTAATCATCTTTTATTCTATGCTTATCTAATGTGTAATAAAGATTCCAACTCAGGAGCTTCTTATCATTTAAGAAGATTACCTCGTTTTGTTCATACCTTGAATAGGAGGCTTACCGTCTAGTAATACACCTGGAACAAAATTTTAGAAGAGACTTATGAATGAGTCTTTCGAGGTGTCAAATCGTTTTCCGATCGAGACAATGCTAATTTAATCAGTAATAGACAAATCTAGAATAGTTTGTTTTTGTGAATCTTTACTCTTCAGGTATCTAAATTTAACTGTAGTTTTCAAAAAAAAAGAGGTAGTCGTGTGTAAAATCAATCTTCAATTTTAAACTTTTTACAAACAAGGCTTTTAATCAGATGAGTTTATTGAGCAAGTTTTAGTTTTTCTAGTATCTTCTATCTTGAGATATTCAATATTCGAGATTCTTTCATGTGTAAGAGCAAATTTTTATTCGCATAAAAGAAATATTAGAAACGCTAAAACTTCTTTGTTCATGCAAAGTTTGAAGTCAATAGTCGATTTTTCATATGATCACAATTGTTTTGTTGAAAAACAATCGTGAAAGTTCGATATCTCGAGAATGAAGATGCATTCTAAACTTTTCTATTACTCATCAAATGATCATCATTTCAGTTGAAAAACAGCTTAAAACCCAAAAAAGTTCCCTCTCCAGTCACCCTGATCATATCTGCAAAGAGAGAGAGTAGAGACCTTCATGTTATACTTCTGGAAGTTGCTCAAAGTTTGTTAAATCGTTCTTGTCTCCTACGCAGCTAGGTCATTAGGAAAAGTTCTAAGGACAAATTGACTAGAAATAAAATAGATCATCTTATCATAAGAATATAAAATGAAAATGTTACATTTTATTGTCTTTTTATTTATAGTCGGTCCAATATTTGCATCTACTCTTTTAAATCGTCTTCATATTATGATGACAACAATGCTTGGATTAACATTATTTACTCTTATTGCATTATTTATTGTTCTGAAACGTTTACGTCCATTATCACACCAATCAACATCAGATGAAATAAAAGATGCAAATAATAATTTAAATAATAGTTCATCAATGGAAGATGATAGTGACGAACCAGCATTACCATTATCCTCAAAAAATTGTTATGTTACACTTGTTCAACATGATGATGAACAAAATGATTATATAGTTAATAAAAATTCTAAATTTAATTCATTAACAAAACGTTTATCAAATAGTTTAACAACTAATCTTGATTCCCAAATACGTTCATCATCAAATAATACATATCGATATGATACAAGTTCGACGAATGTACTTTATGTATCAGATGAACAAAATCGACCATTAAAAACATGATTTAATAGAATCATTTTCATATACTACTTTGATGAATGTAAAATGTTCTTTAAACTTAAATATTATCTAGTCACTATAATGCACATTTCTTTTTAACAAAGTGTCGTTTCTTTTTTCTTGTGTATATGCTCAAAATTTCGTTCTTTTTTTTGCGTGTCATTGTTCAAACATGACAGGTTCGACTTATTGATGAGAATAGAAACATTTGGCAACGGTTGCATAATCAAACAAATAATATTAAGTATTCACGATTTATAGCGTGATTTTCTTTTATATGTAATGCTTTTTCTTTTTTTTCTTTTCTTTTCGTGAAATAAAGATTTTTTTTTTTGGATAAAAAGATTTCAATTAAAGCTTCAGCTTTTGATATTACTGTATTCAATAAAAAAAAAACACAAAAAAAAATGATCAGATAGTTTTATATAATCAATTGCTGTGTCCTCAATAACCTTCTTCAATAGAATTTCCTTAATAGCATTCTATTGTTTACCTAAATCAGACATGATTCATTGAATAAAAAAATATCATTAAAACCAGACTCACTGTTATTTATTTGTGAGAAAACATGTGGTCTAGAAACTTACCAATATGGATATTTATATTAGTCTCCAGCGAATATTCAGATAAACTATTTGGGAAACATTTAAAGATATAAACTAAGACTAGTAGACACATGCAGGATAGAATAACTTAGCCAGAGTGTTTGATTTAAAAAGTTGAATTATAAATCACTAGATGTAGAGGAGAATCAGTGACACATTCATACTATTTTCTTCGCAATGAACAGATTTGAAATTTAATTGAACGTGATATTACGAAGAAACTACTTAGCTGACTCAGTAGGAAGTCGATTACATTAGTACATCAAACACAAAGGGTGACTAGTACGAAATTGATGTTACTTTTCATTACAAAGTATCACTTGACATTTCTTAAAAAATATAACATTTTTGTTAATTATTTCAAAGTAAAATACTCCTACTGAAGTATCATGATTCGCGACATTTGATAAACAAAATCTGCTTATGCACTATAGTTGCATTGCGACGATAATACTACAAATGTATCACTTATTCCTTCCAGGATTTAACAACTTAATAATTAAATTCTTTTTTTAAACTAATAAGAACCAAAAATTTCACTGTTATTAGCATCTTACATATAGTATTCAAATATGAATTTCGGATATAACATAAACTTCATCAATAACATTGCTTTTTATCGTGTAAATACTAGCATCCATTTCAAAATAACAGAAAGGTAAGTATTTTTGGAATCATTTTTGATAAGCACAAGATATAGATATGCAGTTTTCACTGATTAAAAAAAAAAGAGGTAAAACTGCATTGAATCGCATATAACAGAGTTTTTGGGCAGTTTTTTTTCTCATGATCTCTCGTCAAGTTCTTCAAAAAAAAATGGCGTTTTTATTATCATTGGTTAAACCTCAGAACATTGAACGTAGATCATTTGTAGATCGTTACTTGATGATTTTAGTGCACTTAGAAAATTAAAATCCTAAAACTTTCACATCACTCAATATTTTGCTTTTGATAAACCTAATGGTATACCTATAGAAAAATTTTCAGACAACTTGGTATATATTGAAAAATACTTTGATACTGTCAATGAAATTTTCTATACTCTACCTGTAGCATCAACTTCACGATATATTGACACAAGTGAAAATATATATTCAAGTCAACTGATCTTTTTTGACTAATTGAATCAGCTTTCTGCTGAATAAATTATCCAACATAACTTTTGATGATTTTTCAATGATTGAACGATCTTCAATGCATGAATACAAGACCACACACATTGTTAAATATTCATTTATTATTATTAATTATAATCAGGATTACATAAAATTAGATTAAATAGTTATATACATATATATAACGAAATTGAATCAATCGATATTAATTAAACACATACGTTGATAAGTCTAACGCAATATTATTCGAATGATTTAATTTTGATATACATGTATATATTAAAAAAACACAGTACGACCAACTTACAATCGCAAATTATATACATATATATTTTACTTGTCTTACAAAATAATGTAGAACAAATAAACATGAAAAATTTATCTTTCAAAATAAAAAGAAAAGAAATTCTTTTTTTTTCCTTTTATTTGAAGATATTTTATAATCAAAAAGTTTTTTGTTTTTTTTTAATCATTCTTTTACCTCTCATGTTCATGAAAGTAGAATAGCAGGATGCATGTGATTGTTCATTCAAAAACAAAAATTTCAATAAATCAAATTTTTGAAATTTATTTACTATATTTTTGAATGAACAATTCTAAAAGAATGATTAAAGTAAAAAAAAAAATTTCTATTTATTTATTTTGGTGGAAATATTTTTGGATAATGTTGAACAAGAGCATCAATACCTTTTTGAATAATGATCATTGCTGCATCTTGAACAACATCATTCTTAACTTGATTATTTTTTTGTAATGTTGATGAAGATGTTGCTCCACGTACAAAACCATCAATATTTAATGATGTTGGATTAGATAATCCATTATGATTAGTAGCTTGTTGATGTTGATTTAAACTTTCAATTTTAGTAAAACGACGATTACATTGTCCACATTTATATTCTGGTTCATGATGATCTTTAGCTTTTTGATGTTGAGTTAATCCTTCAAATGTTGAAAAATTTTCATCACATATTGGACAATCAAATAAATGATTTTTAGCTCCTTGATGTTGTCGTAAAGCTTGAATGGATTCGAATTCACTTGTACATTTTGGACATTGATATGTTAGTTTTTTTGATGCAGATGATCGGGATGATTTAGAAGGTGGATTCGAACGAATCGGTGATGGATCTGTTTGACGTAGATGACCATTACTATTTTGATTATTCATTCGATATGATTGAGGTGTTCGTGATCTTATTTCATTTGTTAACATTTCCAAATTACTAGCTTCATTGCCTGCTTGTTGTGTAAAAACTTCCCATGGAAAATGAGCATTTACTGTTGCTTTTAATTCTTCTTTTGCTGGCTTATTATGAATAACAATAACATGAAATCCAGCTTGATGACGAAGATCACTTAGTTTTCCAACAAAATCAATATCACCGGAAATAAGAACAATTGTTGCCGGAGGTTGATGAGCACGTTCAAAACGATCTAATTCAAGCATTATTTGACGATCAACTGCACCAATTTTACGATCTGGTACGTGAACAATACGAACATTAGCATGAAATAAACTAAGTTGATTTTCTTGTGATATTGTTGTAGTATTACAATAACATGAAAAACTATATTCTCTTAAACCAGCGTCAATAACTAATTTTTGTCGAATACGTTGAACAATATCAAAAGGTTTTTGTGCTTTTGGTATAGGAACATTTTCAATATCCCAAAAAAAACTTATTAAACCTTCTCTTCGTAATGCTATTGGTGGTGTTTGTAATGGTATAGAATTAACAATTGGAGGTGTTGGTATTGATTTTTTTTTCTTTTCTAGTTGTTTAGGTATTGCAGGATGTCGATAAGGACATTTTGTATCACGACATACTTTTGGCCATTTAAAACAATTGTTTGTTTGTGCAGCAGCTTCTGGACAATGACGATAACGACATTTATCATTTAATTTACAATGACCATTTATAAAATACATGCAATCCGTAAATGTTTTGAGATCAACTTCAGAATCGCTAACTACAGCCTTAGCCATGTTGAAACAGAAATCTAAAAAGATAAGAATAAAGAATTGGTTTTATATATGAGTTGAGCCGTTCGTTATGTTTAAGTTTCATTGAAGTCTAGTGAAATATAGGAAGTTATAGAATATGTGAGCTTTTTTGTAAATCGATGTTTATCTATCTGCGAATTTAATGCAATTCATAGATGATATATATAAAGAATTTATGATAGAATACTAAGTATTGTCGAACTTCAATACTCCAAGAATTTGAAACACTGATTGCCTTTTTCTTTATATAAAAATTACTCTTGCACATCATTTTTCGACGTCGACGTTGACGAATCGATTAGTGCATGCATTACAATATGACTCAATGAGAATGAATATTTTATCTAATAGGAAAAAAAAAACTACGTCACTACTGTTCCCTAGACTGAAAGGATAGAAATATGCATATAAACGTATCTAGGTATAAGAATGCAAAATGTATGTTTATACTTAAACGATACCATGTATATATCTAGTCAATTAGCCTATGACCCACTAAATCGTATCTCGATGCCCGTTACTTTATTTGCTTAAAACAAGCAAAAATAAGAATTTTATTTTAAGTCAAAGAAAATTACCTTGTAGCGTTGTGCTTAATAAAGAATAAAATTTTGTCTAAATTCAATTTTGCCTATACCATTAGTGTCTATTTAGTTTTTACTTATTTCGGTTTGGCTTAGACAAAAGAAATATCGTATTAATTGTCATAAAATAAAATATTTTGATTAAATTTCTTATCAAACGGTATACATTACAGTTCGGCTCTATTTTATGTCTCCTACAGCTACTCACTATTTCATTTCTGTTCGATTGGTCCTAAACATGGACAAATATAATTTTATGAGTGCAATATTTACGTGTAAATTGAAGCGGCTGACTATGTGACTCATTTTTTCTATCGTAAAATCACGGAGGCGACTTATCATGGCAAGTTGACAAGGCTAGAAGCAGAAAAACGAGCTGTAAAACACAGAAAAAAAAAGGAAGAAAGACAAACAAGCAGAAGCGGTTGTTTTTATGACGTAGACTTCGTTGATAACACGACAAGACAGAACGTCACACTTCCGACCACTAGTTATTTTTTTCTCCTTTTCTTACAGCGACAGCATAAAACAGAATGCATCTAAATATTTAATTGATCGACGTACAACAATGAATATTTTAATATCTTTACATCACAAAGCTAATAAATTTAATAAAAAAAAAATTCACAAGTTTTGAACAAAGCTTCTTCGAGCTTTGAAGCTTTCAAAAATCTCATGCTGTATACAGTATCCATAGATGAGTGTAGTTGGGTTTTAGATATGCGCAAACTTTCAGATCAAAATTCGGTGGCTTCGTTAAGTTTTTATAGTCATTATAGGTAAAAACATCTCATTGAAATCTGAAAAAGCTCCCTTGTCGACTGGTTTATGTAAGAAAATATTGAAATTTTGTACTACATAGACATATATTTTTTTAGAAAAAAAAAGTTTTTTTTCAATATGTTATTGAAATCATAGCCAATGTGTCATCTCTATATTATTTTATTTAATATTACTTTGGTTTGATTCATTGATGAATTGAAATCATACGTTTGGATAATTTGTAGTTCTCAACAGACATATTATTCATGAAGTACTATATTAAAAAAATATCATCTGTTTTTTTTTCAGCAAAACTAATTAGTAGTTACCCTTGATCATGTAGAATCCAATAAGCTATGAATACTTTGAAAAGAATTCGGATCCTTCGTTAATTACTGCGAAAGTATTTCGTGGTCTCCTTCAGGAACCAGAAAAAACGATTATTAAATTTTGACTTAAAACTTTGCAAAGAGATATTAACTCGACAGCAATAAATCATGTAGGAAACTTTTCTCGTATGTTTCATAATTCATTTTTTGTTTTTTTTTTTTAAATTTAAAAAAACATTTGTTGCCTTTGATAATTCTCGTAAATGAAACAAATACATTCGCAAATTTTCCTTTTAAAAGATAATGTGGCTGATCAGAAACAGTTCTTGTCATCATACCCTTATAGTAAACACAGTAATCACAATTATATGATATGCAGTTAATATGAAATATGTTTTTAATGATAAAAAAAGATGAGGTTCATAATTGTTTATCGATTGAAACTACATAAATATGTACATCATTGAACAAGTCTTGAACTAAGATTATACCTAAAATAAACAGCAACAATCATACATTATCTTGAATAATACGAGAGAAGTTTGAATAAGAAAAAAGACGTGCATGCCCACCTTTATGTTACTCATGATATGATTATAAACATTATTCATCTTTATTATTCGCATGCATCACTGACTTCACTTTTTAAACGAGTTGATTCATCTGCCAAAAAACCAATATATATATGCAGTTGGTCTTATTTGAATTATCATTATATTATTATTTGCTTAATACAAAATGTAAGTACAAAGTTAAAAAATATATATTATAAACTTTTGATATTTATGTTTAGGAATTCATTTGGTGGAAACGCTTTTGATAACGGTATGATATCTCAATATTCAGGTCGTTTACCACAATCAGGTTATGGACAATTTAATAATCCTGCAGGATACTTTAACACTAGTGGTCCATTCCCAGCTGGTAATGCTATGCCTGGTGCCGCATTTCCTCCTACAGGCTTTACTTCACCACCAATAATTGCTCCATTTGGTCCAGGTTTTAATGGTCCTATAATGTACGGTGGTGGTTTCGTTAATCCACAAATGCCTTTTCCTTATGGACAACAACCTCCATTTGTTGGTCCTAGTTCTTTTGGAAGCGGTGCATATAGTCGATCTCGTTCACGTCATTCCTCTCGTCATCGATCTAAGTCACGCGGTCGTCGTGGTAGTAGATCACCATCAAGTGGTGATGATGAACGTTATCGTCATCGTCGAGGTTCACCATTTGCTGGCCCAGGAATGCCATATATGAATGTCGAACCATTTCCTAATGTACCACCATTATCACCACGTGCTGGTTCACCTGTTATTCCTCCAAGAAGACCTGGTTGGTAATTTTTTTTTTTATACTAAATTTATACTCGTAAAGCTTTTAACTAATAATTGTATTTTACTATTTATATAACGTAAATAAAATAAAAAATAAATAATCATAAATGTTAATTGATGTTATATTTTTTTGATTAAAAAGAAATATTCAAATGAAAGAGAATTCGAATAACAGTAAATACAAACTTTATCGCTATCAAAAATAGACTTTTCTAGAATATTTCTCTTATAAACAAGTTATTATGATTGAACTTCTATAAGCATTAATCAAAATATTTGTTTTCAACAGGCATTCATGCCGAATAATATTTGACAATATTCTTCAGTCCAGTAAAGGAATTAGTTTAGAAACAAACGCTTTACAATAGATATGGCAGGGATCAGCATCTACAAATAACTTTAATAGTCAAGTGAGATTTATACCGAACTCCAAGTAACACTGTTAACTTTTTTTTCTCATTGAAGTCTTTGTCTAAGAACACTTCGAAAACAAATTGAACGATAATCATAAAAGTAAATTTATTTGATTTTATGATGTAGCACTCAAGGAAACAGCTATCAAATTTCTTTCCCTGAATTTATAAACAACGGAAAAAGACGGTGAACTATATACGGTATAGAATTTTCACTTGATGTATCTTGTACTAGTATAATGATAATCAAGACTACATGTGAGTTCTATATTTTAGTTCCAACGGAAGTTATGCTGAAATGATCATCTATTAACGTGTAGAAGCGTTTCCTTTCTAAGAATAAAATAGCTTAATTCGAAAAATGAGCACTGCAACTTCACAGACTCGAGAATTCTGGGATACGCGATCGGAAAAAATAGAAAAGATTTGCTGCATTTTTTTCTGAAAAAAGCATATTTCTTAAGTAGAAGGTGAGAAAGGTCATCGAAAAACTTTGAAGAAAAAAGACAACATGTCGAACAAAAATTCATTCTGTTTGCAAAAGTTCCAACGTCAAGTAATTTTTCAAGCTTGTGTCTTAATTTCGATATTATCTGATGAACAACCACTGTATGAAAATTTCTTTATACAACAACGTTTATTATTGTATTCATAAGAGTTTCTAATAATAATCCTAGGTCACTGTTGTTGAAATACCGCGAATAATTGACGATTTATTAGTAGTACTAGAAAAATCAGCATAAGTAATGGTATTTTAATGGCATGGACAGCGATACTCTAAAAAGTCACTGGAGATTTTAAAATAAGCTAGACGATTAATTGCATTTTAGACTATAGAAATTTCATTCAAGTTTAATGAGAATTTATTCGAAAAAAAATTAAAATTTCAGTTATATTCTTGATATTTGTTCGGTTAATTGTAAGCATGTATTTTTTGTAATCTTATGCATACATTTCAATTTCTATTTTTTAGAGAGGATTGAATCATCAGATTCTTGACAAACAGAACATTGTAAAGAATAAAAATCAAAGAAAAATATATTCAGCTTCATATGAATCTATAAAGTTCGTAATGACTGTGAAAGTACTCATAGAGCATTTCGATAGAATCCAATTGTATTATAATACAAAGTTTGTGTTTAAATATTGTTGTTTATTATTATTTTCTTTTTTTTTCAAAAGCATTCTTTGTTCGTTTAAGTCAATTCCTAAAAACTTTCATTGTTGATCTCTTATTATGATAAAATCATTTACCACAAAAATTTTATCTCATAAAGTAATAAAGTAATTCCTTTTCTTTTTTTCATTTTTTAATCCATGTATCTTTCACACATTTGAAATCGATTTATATAACTATTTCTAATTGGAATGCAAATACCTATCTAAAAAAAAAAAATAAAGGTGAGTGAATATTTTCTCGAGTAACTTTTGATAAAGGCACCATAGAGCATTATGGTTTTCACCTATGGAAAGAGGAAGTGAAGCTGCATCGAATTATATATTGTGGATTCTGCTAAGATGTTTTCTGAAGTGTTTTATCCAATTTATAAAAAACATATCGGAAAAAATGATTCCTTTTTAACATAGGAAAAATGCAAAAGTATGATTTTTTCACAGATACTGCTAAGAAGATGGATCGAAGGCTTTGACTAGAAGACGTATGACTTCTGATCAACAAAAATAAGCTTTTTTTATGGAAAACATCGATGTCATCTCCCTCATTAAGTCGGTTCCTAGGGATACGTTTATCGTCAAATACTAATTTTGCTGAAATATAGACAATATAACATGTTTTTTTTCATGTACTGATCCCGAATATGCTAGTAGAGCCCGACATGGCACAGTTTTTGATCATTAAGATTTTTAGTACTAATTTGGTATTTAAACACAATAGCAGGCTAGAAAAGCAGGAAAACTTGCCTATCTGATATAAAAGTACTATGAATCGTACCTTACTGGTCCTGCGTACAAATTAATTGATAAATATGATCGATATTTCATTTGGTAGGACATGAAAAACTACGTCGATCGACACTATTAGTTTTCATTTTGAATTTACAAAAGAAAAACTTATGGTTACCATAATTATTATCGAAAACGCCCGAAACTGATGGACACCCTAAAACTATTTTGTTCATGAAAACGTCTTTTTATTCAACAAAAGGGTGTGAGTGTTCATGAAGGGAAGACACGCTCACGCTGACGCACACCCCACACCCACCACACCCAACTGGATAGGATTCTAATAGAGCCTTGAAAAGAATTTTTTTGCTGTGGAGCCTGGTAACATAGTATTTAGGATTTGAGTTGATATATGGGTAGTGGTGGAAGCAGGCTGGTAGATAGGGCCTAGTGCCAATGTATTTTAACCTACTGAGATTACAACATTCTGTACATGTGAACTTCATAAAATGTAGTGCTTTTTTTAAGGAGCTACTCGTATAGGATCAAAGTTTCTACATGTAAACTGTTGACGGTTTAATCAATCATTTGACAGTAAAGTAACGTGTTTATATCTTGGCGTCGAACTTTTCTGAAAAAGATCCATTAACTGATGCGGAAAGTTTTCAAAACAATTTGTGGAAAAAAGTCTTTTCGAATTCCTTAGAATTGTTGAGTTCGCTTTGAATGCTGCGAGGAAAGTTTTCTCCTTTACATTCACTCGATATCTTAGAAGATTTCACCACCAAAGGTACTCAGTTATGGAAGCATACTGAAAATATTTGGGTAACAAAAGTGAGAAGTTATTGTGAATCAAATTAGAAGAAAGCCATGTGTACAGCGGTAACTTCAGCCAATTCTTTCACGTTTTACACTGTATCGTAGTAGTTAGTAACTTTTTGTAACCTAATTGAGAATTCTGAGTCGAAAGATTGAACAATTTAATACGAATAATATAGCTTACTTGTCATGACAGTAATGAAAAAAATATATGCTTTACCATATGTTGTTACACCGCTGAAGGCAGCTAAGCTCTAATCTGGAAGTTTGGAAGTTATTAGAAAAATTAGTTCACTCAACGAAAGAGTTTTTTCTGATCAAAGAAAATAATATCTGCATGAGCAAACACTCGAGAAACTGTCTTCCGATTCATTATGTGTACAAAATCTTCTGAAAATACGATTGTCACGCAACATCTCGTCCATGAACGCGAAGAAGCTCTCGAGGTTCCTTATCTAAGAAGTATCAAGTACCATTCTCAACCAATATTCACGCTATTGAAATGTTGTCTTTCAATTAGAGTTGATATGCCACACAGAACTCGATTGTGGGTGGCTGGGCTTTAGGCTCTGGGGAGAAGGGAAGACTTGAACTGGCAAGATACAACTAGATGCGATCTCTGAGGCCACCTTGAGGTAACTGATGATGATGATGAAGTGCTGACAAAATAATTGGAGGAACAATGGACATGCACAATTTTATTGAACAAAAAATGATGAAAACGGACGATATGATGGCAATCAGTAAGAGATGACATAAGATAAAGCAAGAAAAAAGTGATGAAGTAAATAACTAAATGAGGTAGTCAAAAAGAAGTGTAATGGTTAACAAAACTGCTCGATAACTGACAGCAAACGAAAAATAACACACAAAGCAAATAAGCGCAACAAACATCATAGATAACAAAGAAGTCATAAATATGAATAAATATGCACGCAACAAGAAGAAACACAGAACATAATTGACAGCTAATGCCATTACGCCTTATCTTCCTCGAAATTTCGCCACTATTGGCACGTAGAAGAATGTTGAATATGAAATCTTATGACTTCGAAAAGAATTCGGATAGATCTATTCCCTTGTTCGTCTCAACAGTCGAAAGAATCAACATGTGCTATTCTACATAAGTGAAAATTGTAATAGAATCATTTCGAATTTGTTCTTAATCTTAAAATATAAGAATCGTTTTCACCATTAATATTTCTATTCATTTCATCGGACTTCTATTTAAAGATTATAACTGTCAATACTGATACATTTTCATAAACTATTCAATGAGTTTTTCAAAAACGATTCCCAGGCACTCTGCAGAATTTCATTTTTTATTTACTCAGTAGACAAGTTTTACAATGAGTTTCGTAGGAAATGAGATCAATTCCTCAAATAGTGTTGCACTACACATATCATACAAACATAGAATACAGTCAGAAGGAGCAATATATATTGGTTTTCATGTTCAGAAAGCAGACGCACACTATAAGAAAAAACAGTATCAATGTTCGGTAAATGAATAACGACTGGCTGAACACGAAAACAGTAAGAAAACTACTTAAGCATGATACTGATAATCCTCTACAGTCAATTGGAAATGACAACAAAAGCCTTAGAAACTAATTCAAGAGTATCTCGTCCTTTCATTTCTATCTATTTACAAATTTCCAGCTGAAAAAATATTAAACATCTTTCAATGTTACTAAAGCGAAGTAGAAAGCTGCATTGACATAACATCCATTCGATTATAAGCAAGAGCGTGTCTAAAGTGTCTCACATACAGAGCATTGATTATGTTTCGTTACTATCACTTAAAAACTTAAGTGATACAACTCAATGGTCTTCAGACCAAGAGGATTTAGTCCAACTTTTCGGTTATATACTCATCATTCATCTGCAGTTGTCTTTCACATTACATACAGAAGAAAATACATCTTAGATAGGTAATCAAGAAAAAAAAAAGTCTGCTAACATAACTACATAGGTCTTCGACAAAGTTGCAAGAGAACAGTCAGCGAAAGGACAGGAACGTCGAGACACACTGCAAGATTGGCAATCATTGGAGACTACTGGATACTATGCACATGATTAGGTGATAATAACACAAAATCAATCCTGACGATAGTGATCTGACGTGCTGTACTTGTAGGTGGAACAGCATTCCGGAAATCTCTACAGGATTGAAATGTGCAGCACTATGAAGCCGACTTAATCTCTGAAAACCTAAAATTCGAGGATTCCCAAACAATCAAAGAAAATCAGCATGCTCGTCACGATTTGTACAGTATGGGTATCCAACGAATGAGGATGAATAAGAGTGCTTTTCTGTTCTGAAAAACCTTTACTTTTTTCATTCACTTCTCATAAGACATAATGTTTGATGATACTCTATAAGTGAGTTTTTACATAGCTGATCGAAAAATTGGTAGGTTTTATGACCTCCCAAACAGATCTTTGTAAATGCTTTACCACTGATTCTATTGAAACATATTCATTGATAGATTCAAGTGCAATAATTATAAATATCAGTAATCTCACTACTTACAGTCTTGTAATAAACAAGAAACACAATAGTATTTTAGGTGCTTCTTCGACTTTAGATCCATTTTTCGCTCAAGTATCCTCTCGATTAATTATTTTAACATTATCAAAAAGAGATTTGTAATAGCTAGAACAGCGTAGTTCAATTTAATGCGAACTATAAATGCTGTCTGCGGTATGATCAGATATGACAATAATGAGTATCAACCTTAAGTTTGCTATTCTCTGTCTACTAGAAAAGCTGTCAGTTCCGAAATCTCTCGGTAGAAGACTAGAAGTTGGGTGAAATTCGGATTAGAAGGTCATCTGCCATGCTACATTGGATAACGGATCTGAAAAGCCAAAGTATCATGTTTCAAGATTTTTGAGTATTCTCTAGAAAAATATTCTAGAATCTTGCGAGTTCCGACGGAAACTAAGTTCATCATTGTCTTCAGTGCATCAAATGAGCTTTGAACATAGCTGTCTATTACACCACATATTACCGATATGCCCAATCGAAATATCGATTTCTGTGATTAAGTCTATGATGGCATAACCTGATCGACACAAACGAAGAGAACTACAAAATAACTGCATCAGTATTCGCAGCATATTTTAAAATTTAGAAAGAAACTCTTTTACGTGCTGAACACAATAGTGAACCTTCTTTCCACTGAAACCTGTAAGATTTTTGACAAAATTTTCCAGAAACCCCTGAGCAACCTTGAATCAGCCTCTTTTACATATTTGCAATTTGTCGTGCCATAAAGGATCAAAAATAATTTGTTTAGTCCAATTTTCTACTCTGGCTTCAGTCTTCTTTCAGAAGGTTTCGACATTCACAGTTTTTGTTGAAGGTGAACAAAAACAGGGTTTTTAAAGCTAATCCTTCTTTTCATGGGCAACCTTGATAACAGTCAGCTTTTATAGTTTATATTCGAGCACATTTCTTTCTTTTAGCTATTACCAGTCTGTTTTTCATAGCTTTAGATATACCAGTGGAAAAGAACATATCGGTAACAAAAGGATCTTAAATCAAATGGGCATGTAAATAAGGATACTTTTTCTACTTTATTAGAAGGCTTTTAATGCTGAACGTACTGATATTTGTTATCAGTGTACCAGATTCCATCAATGCATACATGTTTAAATGAAACCAAAGATAAACAATTTTCGATAGATCCTTCACACTGAAATAAAGTGTTTAACATTTATGTGTCGCTAATCATAGTACCCCTGAATCCACCACAAAAATGTGCTGTGACCAGAGTGTGCCGTATTATGAATGCACCGCGACCGTCTCCTGACTATGCATTCGCTGTTTTGTTTTGCGTATACAGCTACGTAGAGTCAACTGAATTGCACACACTAAACTTATGTATTTTTCTGTCCTTGTTTCTAGATTATTTCTTGATTTGTTATTGCTCGAGAACATGTCAAAGGATCGACCAATGAGCAGAAAAGGGCTATTCTAAAGTGGTCTGATAGATGCTAGAGGAACTCGAGATGACTACACCTCAAGAGCTGTCCATTATGAATTTTAAAAAAACATATCACTAACTCGAATTAAACAGAGAAGATACTAATTATTCGTTTCTGCAGAAAAAATGACAAATACTCTGGAGAGTGGATTTTAATCACGTTTTCAAAATATATTGCATGTGTCGTACAAGAACGTCTTGCATAGTTGCTGAACAGCTTTTGTTGCAGCGAGTACCTCGTATCACACTTTGATGTGTCACACATTGTGGCGCAAAACTACGACACATGCGACACATTTTACTTAGTGTATTGTAATAAACTGCAAGTCTCGAAAATATGTCGATCAGCTGTAGAAAAACTAACGTGTGGATGTAGGTGTGGGCGTGTATCTTTTAGACACCCACACCCACATAACTGCTTTTGTGAAGTCATTCTATTAGCCTGTGCAGCTTATATATATTTATGAGTGAAATGCAATTTTTATTGCAATATGAGAGGAGAAAAAAAGAATAAATTGTCCTGAATACTACTATAAGTATGTCTGGAATAAACGAGAGTCATTGAAAACCTATTAAAAATTGCTTGCATACCGATAAATTTCCGAAATATGAGTTTTACTACACGGGTTAAAAATACCCTTAGATAGTATTATGTAGAAAGATGCTTGTTTGTGAGATTTAAAATATGGTTGAGAGTCAACGTTTGATGAATCTCGGCTACGCACATGAGTATAACAATATTTCTTAAGCTATATATCATGATTTGATGTTATTTACACCAAATGACTACCTTAATACGTTCTTTTTTTAAAGTTATACGTAGTCTGCACTCACATTACCAGGTACAGTACTCTATGTGGGTGAGGAAAGGTGCGTAGTTTGAAGAATTACTTTTATTTTGATGTCAGTTGTAAAATGTTACACATCTTGTAATCTCACGTGATGCATTGAAACTAAGTTTTCTAACGTCAATGTTTACAGTGATGGCTGACCACAATGAATGGATAAAAGAATGTAAGTTTCATCTTAAGCTGCCTCATCTTAAGAGGGGTATACATTAGAATCAAATATTCAAATCTTATTTCACACTTTTGATAAACGTTGAATAAAAGAATTTTCTCATCTTTTTTAATGGTTTTATTAAGCTGATGGATGACAATACATTTGATGTTTTTAAGAACATATTCGTACAATTATTTTATATCACATTATGATTTCATAAGCAATAGTTCCTTTAAAGCAGTACGAGAAGAATCTCTCTATTAATATTCAATGATGTAACTTTAACTATATTAAATCTATAAGAACACTTCAGATATATCAGGATAAAAAAATAACCGCTTAAATCAATACATCACTGCAACTACTGTTATTGTTAGTTTTTTCATGGTTACATTATTATATAGATATAGAAAAGAGAAAATTTACAAATTTAGGATGATAAATAAAAAAGAAAGTTTATGTCTTGGACGGATAAGATTTAGCGAAGTTTTTCTTCTAATAAGGTATTGACATGGATCGTTGACGAAAAAAGAAAATGCATAACGGTAGAAGAAAAGTATTTTTTGAAATACAAACGAAATTGAGAAATTTTATAAATACATCTCGTATTGGTTGAATTATATTTAATGATATTGTCGGAGATGTGATAACAATTTCTGGAACACGTATACAATTCGGACAATAATAATGATCATTTTCTGAAGGTATTTTATATTTAACTAGTTGTGAAGATTGTAATGATTGATAGCCAGATGAAAATAAGTGTTTAGAATCAATAAGATTTGAGTCTCCATCAATACTTTCTGGTAATGATGTATACATTGTTTTAAGACAAGAATTGAAATCTGAAAATGTATCAAAATCTTCATTATCAGTATCATCAATAGAAAAAGGATAATTAGAATTGGTTATAATTTGATTTTTTGATGTTGGTTTTTGATGATGATAACACGGATTAAAAAATGCTTGAAGTCGTTGTAGACGAGGATCTGTACTATCTATACTTAATCGTTTGGAATTTCTTAAAAGGAAAGAAAACTGAATATCAAAAAAAGCAGATAAATTATAATTGTATTACCGTCTGGATGTATCAGGAGTTCTACTTGTCAGTAATAATAAATTAAATTCTTCTTCTTCTTTATCGAATGTATTAGTTAAGAAAGAAGGTGATGATATTGATGTACGTTTTGATGACATTGAATGAGTAAATGGTGTTAACAAACGTTTATCTTGATGAACGTTTGATGTTAGTGAATCTCTTCGTACCATTGAATTTCTTCTAGACTTTGTGATAAGTTCTTTAACACGATTTGCTAAAACAATTGGTTCAGTTTCACTACGTAATTTTCCATCTTCAGTAAATAATTGTTGATACATCATTTCAATAAACAATAATGGATCTTCAACATCAGGTACATCAAATGAAAATGATTCTCGATTTAAAGTATGATTTGTTTTTGATTGATTTAGCATTGTTGGAACACTAGATTGTCGACTATGATGAGTTATTGATGAAAATTTTTCATTAGTTGATGGACATGTTCGTATTGTTTTTGATTCTGTCGATTTTTGTTGACGAGAATGAACGAATACTGGTTTATAATTAACAACAATAATATTTTTATTACTTCGTAATTTTTTCTTATTTATATTTAATTGTTTTTTTATAGCTGAAGTTAAATGTTCGATAGTACGTGCTTTGGTCGAAATAGATTTATGTAAAATACTATGTGATAAATGTTTTCGTTGAACAAATATTCGAATATGTTCTTTTTTCTTTGAATTAATATTTGAAGCAATGTGACCTTTGATCTTATGATGTTGTTCATCAGCCATGATTAATTCTAATCGTAACTGTAATACACAAAATAACAAATGAATTTATTCAAGTTCTAACAGAAAAAACAAAAAAAATGTACCTTCTACTTACTTTTTGTTTTTGTCAATCGTCTACTAATATTTATTTTGAAAATCAATTTTTCTTTTTGGCATTGTTCTCTTATGTTTATTGACATGAAAAATACAGAGGCCAGTTGAAAGCCAAAGAAAAAAAATTAAAAACAGTAAGTTGCTCTTCTAGACGTTTCTTGCTTGTGAATAGTTTGTTTCGTTCTTTCTTTTTCTCTTTTTTTTTCTTCTCTCCTTTTAACCTTGTTTGTTTTTTTTACTTTACTATTGAATAAGTTCAATCTGTTGCCACAAGATGAATAGCGTAGGTGTTTCTAATTGTGAGCATGTCTTATTGGAAATTTCTATAATTCTTCCTGCTCTATTATGTTCACTCACTGAATTTAATTAAACTATTGAAAATCTCATTAACAATTCTTTATGATTAGTTTTGTTTTACTTTAAAAAAAAAAGCAGATCATGTGACATATTTCTTTCGCTGTGTTGTTAACCTTAAACAATAAAGCTTGGCAATGTATTTTTTTCTCAATTTGACTGTAAAATTCTTTCTTAAATCAACAAATATTGCAAAAGAATCGATTCGATTTTGAAAGACATTAGTTACTAATACATTGACAAAAATATTTCATTTCTAGAATGAATATATTTAAAAGGTTTCTTAATAACATTGACCTTAAACAACTAGATATGGTTTCATCATACTATTTATTTCGATGGATAAATTTCGAGGGCCATTTTAGAATGAAAAAAAAAGAATCATTGTTTTTTTTTGACTAGATGTAGATATACGTGCATGTCAAGTAAAAGGAATGTTTAAATTAAGGGAAAAAAGGTCAATACGCTACAAAATTTGATATGAGACATTTTGATGGTATTGGTTCAAAAAAACTTTTAGACAAAATCGATCATTATGTATTCATCTGCTCCCTTCTTTTTGTATGTCTAAAGAGATCTGAAGAGTTAGATAAAAAGAAAACTATAGTATAATGTTATTGTGTTCGTCTTTTCTTTTTTTAAACGGAAGGTTCTATTTTTGTATTGACAGATACATGATAATCATGAACAGAAAAAAATAATTGAAACCCTGAATAAAGTGATCGGTTTAAAATAATTTTATATTACTATTTCGACATTAATTGATGTTTTTTCTTAGACATGTTGATGATTCTTTTTTCGATGATGATGATGATAATGGTTGAAATTCAATAGTACGATCAATAATAACTTTTGAAAATAATAATGAATTTGTTTGATCTCGATTTTCTCGTAAAATTAATATAAGATTAAGTTCAGTGTCTATTTGTGCTACATCTTCAATACTATTAGCAGATGACGTTGTTTGATTATTGGTAGACATTGTTTGTTCTGGTATATTTGTAAATGAATATGGTAAGAATATAGTTAAACGAGAACGATCAAGTGTTGATTGAGATTTTCGTAGACATGGAGTAGAAGTTATTGATTTCATAGGTGACGATGTATTCATATCTTGTAGATTATCTCTATTGACTTTATCTATTGATCGTTGATCGAAATTAAATGAACAATTATTATCGCTAGTTGATGAAGATATTTTGTTATCATCATTTGTTGAAATTATCGTATCAAAAGCTGCTGATTGAGGAGGACTAATATGGTGTTGTGCATTATGACGTAATAAATGATCTTTTTGTTGATTTGATATTGTTGAATCAACTTTACTTGGACTGATGCATTTGTTTTTAATATTTTCAAGTTCTTCTATTCGATTTTGCATTTGTCTTTCTTGCCAATCAATCCAAAATCTAGATAAAACTTATAAATAAATTAATTACTAGTCTTATTATCTAACCGTTCAGGAATTTCATAAGCACGTTCAAGAATTTTTGAAGATAGACCAAATGGTTGTGTTGGTACAGATGAATTTGGTGAAATCAAATTGAACGGAAAATTATGTGTATATGGGTAATTTGAAAAACCAAATCCACTAGCATTTGAACATGGTGTTATAGCTGAAAATGGTGAATAAGCTGGTGGTACTTGATAAAAATGTAGATCAGGTACAATGTCTTTTTCAAGTTCTCGAATACGTTCAGCTAATTGATTATAATAATGTTTTGGACAAGACGCATTAGCATTTTTCCATACTGTTGATGCATCAACGAATGCATTTCGACGTTCTCGTGTATATTCACCTTGATATGACATATTTTGTTCATCAACTTCTTCAGATTTAATCGTTTTACAATTACTATTTATTTCTGATAATTTTTCATTGATTGTTTTCATTTCATCTTCTCTTTTCTAAAGAAAAAAAAAATTGTTGTCTCAATTCTAGCGGGATTCATATATGAGATACAATGTAGCTGCTCTGAATAATAATAAGTATATTGTTTTAACTTATTTATTTTGGAACATATTCCCTCATTATACTTTTACTTTAATTCTCTAGAAATGCAATGAGGAAGAAGTTCATGTATTATAAAAAGTGTGGATAGACAAACGGACTACGATCGTATATTAACGACTATCATAGTCTAAAAGGGGGGAATAGTCCAGATTTTCATCGCTACTGTCAGAGGTCGCAAAAGCGATAGGGTGTACACCTCCAACAATTGAAAATTATTTATTATAATCGAAGAAAACTACTAAGATTTAGTAGTACCTCTATGAGACATTTTCTTATAACTTCATCCAAGCTTGTGACTCTTGCGCAGTACTTCAATACCATTGTCAGATTGTGTTTCTCAAACTAAGTTTTTTTTTAAATAAAGAAAAGGAGAAGATTATTAGATATGAGAAATAGTATCTTATTAATAACAATAAATTTTTTATCATAGTTGAAATTCAAAGATATATTTCCTTTAAAAACCAACATAGAACTGCATGAAAGATGGAGATACTTTTCTTCTGTCGTTGAACAGCATCATAGTGAGTTTCTTGAAAAATTATTGTCGGAAAGAAAAACAAAAAAAAATAAAAAGATATTGAAAAATTAATAATATTTTTTACAATAAGATCGATTGAAATCATCAAATGATATGCCAAGTTAGAAGTTTGTTCAGGATACTTTTTTGATAGGATACAATTAAGAAATAGTTTTTAATTTCAAAAGTAAACCTGCAATATGTGTTAAAACACCATAGTAAATAGAAAAATATTTTCTCAGAAATTACTGCATCGAACATCGCGTTCGACTAGAAAATAAAAATCATTTGCATATGGATCAATTTTTAAGTCAATAAAGAATTTAATTCAATTCAATAAATTTGAATTAAAGCAAAAAGAAAAATTCTTCGTGTTTTTCTATTTTTCAGAAATCTTTTTATGACCCTAAAAAAATGTCACAACAACAGTATTTCATTGTCTGTGCATTTCTTATTATGTCTAAAAATGGCTGAAGATAATATTTGGCTTCAATAACAATATCTGATCTTTTTTTTTAATTAATATGAAATAGTATTCGCATGATAAAACTCAACAAAAATCGAATTAAAGCCCTTATGATATCACTAAAGTAATTCAACGTGTAAGTCCATATTAGAATATGCTAACGTCGAAACAACTATAGGATGATGATGTACTAGAATATGAATTTCTCAACAATAATGTAACTCTTTTTAAAATAACCAAAAACTATAGTGCACAGAATGGAGAGTCTCTTACAAAAAAAACAGTCCTTGTTTCAAGGGCAAACATCAGACTTCAAGGCCCATAAAGGGTTATAAAACTTAATATGTTAGATTCAACAATGAAATCGATATTATACATTAATAATGTTTTTTTTACATTATCCTACCTTATTTCTCAATAATGTTAGTCCATTATGAATAGAAAATTTAATTGGTTTTAAAAGGGATATCAGATATATATTTTTAAACTAAAGAAGAGACTGATATGTTTGTTATTTTAGTTGTCCTGTTTTTCTTCTTTGGGCACCAGCTGTTCTTTATGTATTCAATGAATCATAACGATATTATTTATTATTTGAATTGAAACATTTTATTTTGTCATAAAAAACAAAAGCTAAATTCTTTTTCTTTTTTTTTATTTCACATCTTCTAATCTTTTAGTTTTCTGTTCTGTAAATGTAGGATATATTGTTGATATTTCATCCCAAGTTACTTTTTCTGTTGAAAGATTTTGAAGAACACATGCAATTTCATCAATCTAAATATAGAAATATTTGTAAAAGAAAAAAATTTCTAATTTAATTTAAATATTTACTTTAATACGAATTTGTTGTAATGAATTCAATTCACGTAATACTATTGAATGTGGTTGACTTAAAGTATCAAAATCAATTGTAATTGCAAATGGAATAGCTATTTCATCACAACGTGCATAACGTTTACCAATACCTCTACTACATGTATCGACTCTATATGAAATACCAATTTGAGTTAAAAGATCAGCTAAATATATGCAAAAAAAAATAATAATAATTCAAAGAAATATCAATATAAACAAACGTACATATTTGTTTAACAAATGGTTTAAATTCTGCATTAGCACTCAATGGTAAAACAGCACATTTATATGGTGCAATTAAAGGTGGTAATGTGAAATACTAGAAAGAAAAAGAACTTATTATTGAAAATACATTACAGTCGAAGAACAAAGTTTAACAAAAATGTACTTTTGGTTTTTTTTCTACAATCTGAAGTGCCTAGTTTTTTATCTAACACATTCTATATTAGAATCGAAATTTATCAAAAAGCCGACTAAACAATGCCTTTTTTCGTTTATATAGAATGCATTACATAGAAAACTTCATTGGATATTAAAATTTCCATCTGGATTTAAACTAGGTGCTTAGCGTTATGTAAATAAAAATCAAAAATACGTTGTTGTTAAACTTTTTTCCATCAACTTATTTACTGGACGTTCCAAAATGTTTGCAATATTGTTTATTTTACATATATAGTATAGCCGTCAATAGTTTCGATAGTTGATAAAAAGTTCCTAAATTTGAATATTTTTGCCTGATAGTTTTACTACAACAAGAGCTTGGTAAATCTTGATCACATTCAAAACTTGTATTAATGAGATAAACAATACTGAGCTCTCTCATTGTACTCTTTTTGTAACCAACATATGAGACTTAAGAGTTATTACTGTATTTCTGTACACAAAAGTTATTAAATCTTGGATTTCTCTTAAAGAGATGCACCGTTGAATTCGTAACAAACTTCTATGCACCCTCATTAGAAACAACAGAAGCGAATTTTTTTCTGTATTTAATTTATTGTTGCATGGAAACAATTATGTAATTTTGAAAATAGAACTCAGAATACGTAGCTCCATAAAGTGTCTGCTATTTGTGCATTTATATGTAGTTTTTGGAGTATCCTGATATTTTCTTTCTTGTTCATTTCTTTTTCAAGAGAAAGCAACAATCTAGAAACCTCACTCATGACCAAAACGAGTTCATATTTGGAGTATTTTTAAATACCAGATTTGTCTTTCTATTTCAAGCTCAAATAACATATGTTACTTAATGATTCAACTGGAATAAAAATCTGAATACTAACAAAAGGTATATTCGCACTGTAGCAGCTTAAATACATTATTTCTATTCAACGGCAGTAAGTTGGGATTCAATGCTTACACATTATACAAAAAGAGAAATTCATAGTCAATCAAAATATCATTAAATGCAGTCATCTAGACACCTGATTACACACATAGTAAAAATTTGATGGATTTCATACAATTATATTATGTGACCTTTAAGGAACATTCATTTATATTCTTTTAAATTAAGATTAACAGCAGTTTGTAGAGAATTTCAAGGTGCATTTTTTTAAAGCAAACATTTTAGAACACCTGGAATATATATGTATAAAAAACTTTTACCTTTCGTTGATCGTCTTGTGGACGAATTTTAAAGTTATGTTCTAATGTAGTATACATTATACGACCGAAACCAAATGTTGGTTCAATTACTGATGGAATAAATTCTTCCACTAATAATAAAATAATCCAATAAAAAATACAATGTGATAGAAACATTTACCTTGAACTGTTTTTTCAATTGTTTCTAATGTAAAAATTGATTTTGTAATATTGAATTCTTTATTGTCAATAGTAAGTTTTTCGTCACTAAAAAAAACAAGAAGTAATCATTTCTATTGAAATTTATTCTCTGATACCTTTGTTGAAGTTTTTTATGTAAAGTTTGAGCTTCATTCTCAGATAAATTTTGTAAATATTCTAGTATTATTGAAGCATCTTTACGAAATAATTGACCGATCATTTTATGATTTAATCTTTTTTCACTAATTTGAATTTGTTTTGGTGTAGATAATGATCGTTCAGCAACAAGCCGTTGACTACTAAATTTTATATGTTGTGTTAAATCATAACATGATCGATCAGCACAACCAACACATTCAATCCAACCATAACTTATTTTACATTCAGCATCCCAACAATCACAAGCATAATGAGACATTTCATTATTCATATGTTGACGAAAACGTATTCGATTTTTATCAATACCAGTTTTAATTAAAAATAAATATATTCGACCAATAAAATACGCAAGTGTTTCATTATTAATTAATTTTAAACGAACAGCATCATCTAAACGAATTAATTGAGCCGATTCACCATTTATTTGATTAATCGCTGAATATAGTTGAACCTCTAGATCAGCAATAGTTTCAAATTTTGAATGAGTTTTATCAATGGGATCAACAAAATGTTCAATTTCTGCCATGGTAAACTCACTAGAAACAAGAAATAACAAATAAATTTCAATAACAGTCATGAATATATATATATATATAGAACCAGCACTAGAGATGTGCAGAACCAAGTTTTTCTAGACGTCGTCCTAGTATATTAAGTCAAGTCAAGAAGTATGTAGCTAGTGCAAAATGACTATACCGATGCACTGGCAGAAGACGAATTGATTAGTATCAAATCTAAAAATTCTTCGAAAGTTGTTTTTTTTATTTATTCAGTCACTGACTAGCTACTTTTTTCGGATCATCTCTCTTGAACTATATTTTCACTTTCTTCTTCGTAGCTTTGCACAGCTCTAATCAGCATTGAATTATATTTTTATCGTGAAGATGTTCATCTTCATTAGGAATTGAAACATCGGAAATGAACCTCATATGTTGTTAGAAAAAATTACATCTTGTCTTCCAACCTCACTGAACATTTTCCGATTCTATGACAACCTCAAAGACAAAGGAAGGAAATCGATGAAATAGCAAATGACATAAACGATTCTTTGAAATAACGATTAAACTGTTTCCTGAAAGGTAAACTAGTTTCTATCTTCAAACTAGTTTTTGAACCGGAATAATATTAGCATTAGAGATGGCATTTCATATATATTAAAAGAAAATTTTCTAAGTACAAAACTAACGTACCGAACTCGAAGTACACCTGATCGTGGTGAAATTTCATTTCGAAATGAATTACCAATTTGAGCAGCCGCAAATGGTAATCGACCTTGATTAAATTCTAATAATCTTTTAAAATTAACAAACATGCCTTGAGCAGTTTCGGGTCGAAGATAACTAAATAAATAATAATATTTCAATATTATGAAATACAAAAAATATTTAATATTGAATTAACCCTTTCATTTGACTTGTTGGACCAATTGAAGTTGAAAACATTAAATTAAAAGCAATAGGTTCTGAAAGATCATTATTAGTATTAGGTGATTTTATATTATATTGTTCTAAAAGTTTTTGCAAATCTTTAACATTCATATTACCGATCTAAATATAATAATCAATTTTATCAATATGATTTCATTATCTAAATTTACTTGTGGTAATATTCGTTGAATTTCAGCTTTCTTTTCATCAGAAATATCTTTTACTTCAAGTAATTTTTCAAGATGATCTATTTAATAAAAGAAGAAAAACTAAATTAATTTAATGAAAATGTAATTTTTCATTTACCTTCAATTAAATGATCGGCTCGAAAACATTCACCTGTTTGAGTATCTTTCAACATAGAATCTGCAAATCGATCAACATGACCGGATGCTCTACAAGAATAAAACAATTACAAGAAGTTCTTTTATTTTTTACATAAAACTTTAAAAAATCTTACTTAAGTACAATTTCAGGTGTCAAGATTGAACAATCAATTTCAAGCATTTGTTCTTCTAGAATAAAATGTCGCCGCCATAAACTTATAATATTTGCTTTTATTGCACAACCCACTGGACCATAATCATATAGACCATTGACACCACCATAAATTGAAAAGGATTGATCATAAAAAAACCTTCGTTTTAGTAAATTTTCCATTTCAAAACGATCTATACTCGAGTCGTCGAGCATTATTACTTATTAGTCACAGAGATTATAAAGAAATATAATTAGATTTTATTATTATTTTTATTGTTTTTTAGCTTTTTATATAGTTTATTCATAAGAACAACCATCGTCTGATGTAACATAAATTTTCTGATTTTCTGATGACATACGAATCCGTTTCTTTCAGAGGAATATCCGAGAATGATGAAAGAAAAAATTTAATTGGTTCTATTTTATTTCAACAAAACCTGATGAAACATTGAGTAATTACATTTAAAAAAGAATAGCAAAGCAAAAAGTAAATATACGAGATTTTGGTTCTAATAAGGTCAAGAATCATTCATTCTTCGAGTTCGCTTCAATTTTTTTTTTGAATAAATTGACACAGAAACGTAAAAACCAACAAGGCTAATATTGATTTATGTCTTTCAAGAAATGATAAGAAAGATAAATATAACGAAAAGTTTAATGTTTTTTAATATACTAAACTACATAAGAAGCAGTAATGGTAGATGTCGCATATGTGAACATATATAGAAAATCAAATTATTGTGTTTTTTTAGATTAATTTTAAATGAAAATCTAGTTTGAATTTCAAATATATTAATGCCATAAGTATGTATAACACTAAAGTGTAATTTTAACCATTTCTTTATATATAAAGAATGGTAATCAGGTCAAATTTTGCCGAATCAGTAAGACTAATTATCTTATGACATAACTCGACTTTGAAACATGTTTGTTATATACTCATAGAAATGTATTGTAGCAAGTTTTTTCTTCATACAATGTGCGTTGACTCTTGTAAAATAAAATGTGTTTCATTACCGGTACACCCATCGGAAATTTAGACATATTTATCTTGACCCCTCCCTTCGAAAGCATACTACCTTGAAAGAACGATATGACGGATGTAATAAAGGATTTCCTGCTCCTAATTAATTTATATCTCAAAAAATTGAAACTTTAATTAATGTATTTATATCAAAGTATGCCTAGTTGTCAGAGTTTTGATCTGCATATCTAAAAATATTGTGGTCAGTATTATTTCTGGATTATTAAAACCGTAAACATATTCTCGCAAATCCTCAAAATCGTTTTGATTTTCTAGAAAATCCTCGTAATAAAAAGTTACGGAAACAAAAGAGACACAATAAAAGACTTAAATAAATGTAGTCATGTCATTTCTTTTTTGCTTTAACGCTCAGTAAAAAGAAACAATAGTAAAATAAGTAAACTCCTCTTTGAATAAAAAGCTATGGCCTTCTATTATGGAAATCTACATCACTCCTTCAAAAGTGGTCTTCTATGGCAAGCTAGTTTTTTTTTTTGATAGCATTGATTTAGAAAGCAAAGAATTTTTGAAAACTTCTTTAGTAGTCAAACATACATTTTTAGTAGCTAAGTACTAAGAAACCGGAAATTAAAAAAATGAATTTGATTTCAAAAAGAATGCTTTTCTTCTGCTGAAAAAATCTTTTGAAAATCTGATGATCTTCTATTCTGAAGAGGTCATCTCCCTAATCATGTTTGTAGAGAAGGCGAAGAGTCTCAGGTAACGCTTCTATAAAAGCTAAAGTTCCCTTTGTGAATGCAACTCAATCATTTGTCAGGTGGGAGGAGAGCTTAGTCGGCGTCTATTTCCGCCGTTATTATCTCACAATATAATATGTTTCGGTCGAGAACAATTCAAACATCCTGTAAATAGTGATTAAACTAATAACCATATTGCTATATGGTTTTTAATGATTCTGATGTTTAGGAAAAAAAATGAATTCATATGAATGTTGCGAGCCAAAGGAGGCACAAATATTTATTCGTTATTTTTCTTTACAAAAATTCCAAAAGATTATTGACACTTTATATCTGTTGATATGTATAAACAACTATATATTTATATAACAACAGAAGAATGAGTTAATTATCTAAGCACCGTTTCCTCTGTTTCAATTTTTGTTAATGATAATTCATTAATAAATGTTTGTATATTTTCAAAATAATCTTTCATTATTGGTAAATCATTATGTTTACCAAATGGAAATTCAAATAATTGACGTTTACTTGCTAAACGTGTTTCATTATATAGTGTATTTGACATCCATGGTGGAATAATAGGATCAAGTAAACCAGTTAAATAAATACATGGACATTCAATACGACGTACTTTTGGTAATGAATCAAATAAATAAATAAAACCAATCGATTTTGTTATACCAATAACACTTTTAGCGTATGTTAAAAAATATTTTGCTATTTCAGGAACAGATATAAAAGCATTTTCAAATATAGCAACTTTAACATGATTTAATGGATCACTAACAAGTTGAATGGCAACGGATGCACCAAGACTTGTACCAAGAACAATGATATTTTCTGGCAAAATTTTTTGTTTATATATTAAATAATCATATGCTGTTTGAGCATCGATATAAAGGCCAAGTTCAGTTGGAGAGCCCGAACTTTTACCAAAGCCTAATTAGATAAATAAATCAATTATTGTTGTCTAGACATATATATTTATATCAGAGCAGAGGTATCCCGAGGGGAACGACTCCCTCATATCTTCTTTTTTCTCTAGTGGATTCGCTCACTAATTTCCAAAAAAATAATATGTTCAACACTTCAAAATATAATTAACGCCAGGAAAAACCTTCTAATTGGTCTTCTGAGACATTGCGTCTCCTCTCAACCCAAACGACCTTGGGATACCCCTGTATTAGATAAATTACTTCAAAAACAAAATTCTACCAACCTCGATAGTCAATAATTAAAATGTTACAATGAAGGTTTTCATAAAAAAGTCGTAGAACTTCAAGTCGATGTGAAATATTGCCACCTGCACCATGTAAATATAAAACTGTCATTGTTGAATTGACATCACCCATATGATAAATCCAATACGAATGTATAAATTCACCATCTGGTGTTTGTAAATAAATTGATTCATAATCCATATTATAATCGTCTGGTGTTTGTTCTAATATATGAGTGTTTTCTGGTTCGTCATTTGAAAAAATATGTTTGTTTTGTAGATTTTCCGTCATCATACCTTTTGTTTTTATTAAATTAAATAGAAGACTTTAATTCTTTTTATTTTCTATATCTTGACACTTACCAAATAAACCTTTATCTTTTCGTACACATGAATGAATATAGTCAAGTTGTTTTAATAGTTTTTTTTCACCTTCATTTGTATTTGATATTTCACAACGTAATGCATGAATATCAATTATTTCAGCATCAGTTGGGGCCATTGTTCGTGGCCTTGAAATCGAAATGTTTCTTCGAGTATTATTATTATTTATGCAACTAGTGATTAATGATGTACTACGAGTATATTCTCGTAAACTAGCTGACTTTTTTAATGTTGGATATTCTAATGCATTTGTCGACGAACTAACCGTTCGTTGAGAGTTGATTTGAGGTAAAGAATTTCCCATAATTAATAATTATGTGTATATATACGAAAAACAAAGAAAATCTAAAAAAAAAAAAAGAGAAACTCATAAAATTTATATACTCATTGTGGATTATAAATCCTGTCTAATCTATGGTTTGAATAAGTGAAGTATACTATTTATCCAAGTCACGTTTTCTTATCTGACTGAGCTGTGCAATAATTTTATCTTAAATAACAGAATACAAAAGAAAAATATCATACGGTATTCTTCATCGGTAAATAAACATAAAATAGTCACTATTAATTTCAATCAACATCGAGTAATCCACTCTTACATGTGGAAAAAAAGATGGGAAAAGAATAACAGATAATAAACTGTACAAATAACTAACATTGATATAAAACATGATAAACGAACAGCATGGATATACTGTTGTTATTTCTATAATATCAATAAATGACCTACTACTCATTATATTCGGAATGTATGATCGAGCTGTATTTTTTCTTCATCTCTCTGATCTGCTAGCACATTTTCCCCTCACTGTTTCTCTCTCATTCATCCATAAGTACGCATTACATCAAACGTTGCAGTCTGCTGTTATTTTCTTTTTCCTTCCATCTTTCTCCTTTTCTCGCTCTCTGCCTCTCTCTCTCGGATTTTTTTCTTTCATCGAAAACGTCATAACGCCACTTTTATGGGTTCTTCTTTTTTTTTTGCTAACGGCATCGAACAAAATGGGTGTTTGTCTCTTATAAGTTTCCACATCAAGCGTGTAAAGTATGCTTGATAATGCTAATAATAATCTCTAAAAGAAAATTGAAGAATCTTCGCTGCTTTTCGCTTATTTCCGTTAAGATATAACTGACATGTCGTGTTAACTTCCTGCTAACATGTGAATTAAGTCCACTCGATGTAAAGTATATTATACGTACGACTTTTCGTAGTTGTATATTATGAGAAAATGAAATCTGATATATTCAGTAGTCGCGATAATTTTATCCAACGCTGTTGCTTGAAAAAAAACCGAATGTTATCGATCAACGTCAACTCACATTTCGATTCTGCCAAGAAATAATAATTTATACTCGAAAGAAAAAAACCTTCTATAATAATTACTGTCAGTAAACAGTCATAGACACTATCAAACTTTGATCAAGCAAATGATGACGATGCTCATTTTACGGTCACAAAAAAATCATATACATACAAACGTAAACGATAAATAATGATGCATATACAACATGCCCTTTCACTCCCCCAATATGACGATATCTAATTTGGACAAATGTCTTCTATGTTTGTAACGTGATGATAAATATGCAAGATAAAGAAAAATCGACGAGAGACAGTGCGTTCAATGTATATCTGCAGTAATGATAAACGATAAAATGTTGGTTTTATGATTGATTCATAGAATGAATTATCTTTCTTTTTGATCATTTCCTTCTACTAATACATATGTCATGTGGCTTTTATCGAAGTAAATATGAAGTAAAATTTCATTCTGAAAACAGTTCGAAAACTTTAATCCTTTTTAGTTTTTTCTTGGTATGAATAAAAGTGATGTTATTGTTTATTGTATGACACATGTCTTTCACTTTAATGTGAGTTTTTCTTTGACTGTTTTTGACTATGGAATGAATAAGGTCCCTATATGGATATGTTAATAATTGATTATATTGTGTAATTCAGATATAGTCTAAAAATCATGTGTCATGATCAAGAATTTATAGCTGTTGAATTTTTAATAAATGTAACTGACACTGAAAAGATCTGTTGAAGTAAAAGGCAAAATTTTGATTGGTTAACAAGATTCGAGAGCTTGGTTTTTGTTTTCATTCATCTACATTCTATATTATATGAATATTTGATCATGCCATGTTTTTATGAAATATTTAGAGATGAAACATTTGAGTATGTTATGTCAACTTTTAGTTAAAAAAAAAAAAAAAGAATAAAAATACTTCAAGAAAATAAAAAATAAAAGTACAATTTTATATCCTAAAAAGAATATCAAGTACTATCAGAATTGATGCTTGATTAAACAAGAAAAAAAAATATGATACTTTAAGATAATGGATATATTTATTCGTGCTTGAACAATTTCCTATTCATGTTATTTGAGATATTATATTTCAGAGATTAGCGAACTTTGGTTCAGACGATAAATCAAACATATTTGATTCAAATTATAAGAAATCTTTCATACAGAAAAGATAATTCTTTATATTATTATCATAACCAACATGACACTCTACTATATAAAGAAACGGGTCAAGTCGGCAAAGTACTACATATTGAAGGCTAACAGAAAACAATAATATAAATATGTATCACTCGTTTGTTATATAACTATATTTTATACAAGTAGAAAAAGCGGTTTTTTTTCTTTAAGTGCTGCATGAACGAGAAGAAATTAAATAGCGACAATAAAGACCTGGCTGAAACTAATTGAAATCTGAATTACTTTTGTTATTCATAAATTGCGTAGGTATATTATGAATTTTACTCCCTACGATAGAATTGCAATTTTCTACAAAATGTTATGAAAGTCTATACTATAATAGATGCAAGAAATAGAAAAAGAAAAATAATTGTTATCTTTTAATTGTTGAAGATATGAATAAAAGATTTGTTTTTGAGTCGTGAGTGTTCAGCTGTAAACTTGTTTGATAGAAAGAGATAAACGATCACGAACCAATTCCATCTTCAAGACGCATCATCATGGTAATTTCAACACGAGATAAAATTTTTAACAAGCCTCGAAAGACCCAACTAGAAAAACTTTCATCTAATTAATTCATTAAAAATCATTTGCTCTCTTTTTCATATCAGTCTTATTATCAATGAAATTCAACAAAAACAGATAAAGTAATTTTTGATTAAAAAGAAAATAAAAATGAAATTTTTTCAAATCAATTGAATCAATATAGAATTGGATAGAGAATTATCGATATTATCTAGAAAGCTATCCTTTGTTGTCAATAAAATAGTTTCGAAGCTTTTCAAAAAATAAAAATTAATCTGCTGATAACATATATCAGGTAGACAGAATTAAATCCTTGTTCAACATTGAGTATTACAAAGAAACATGAAAATTTGTGCATTATTTTTGTTCTCATATTTTTATTTTTCAATGTTCTCCTTGATCAATTGATTTATCAAGGAATTTTCAGCTTATTTTTTTTCTATATTTCTGATGAAGTCCTATTGAAAGATAAGATTTGTAAATTCAATGCCTTAATTCCATTTATATCTAATTAGCTGAATTTTGAAACCTATAAAAAAAAGAGCTCAGATAGACTTATTATAGCACGTCATCATGGCATAGATTATATGTTAAGTAAAGTTATGCATAGTATAGGTGCATACTTATATCCTATTTTTCAAACAACACGCCGCTTCAGAAATCAAACATTTAATTAAATGTATGAAACATAGAAATGATTTAATCAATGTAATATCCATTCGTTATATACAAATGAAAAACGTTCGATGTAATAAAAACATTCATTATTAATTTCAGCAAACTTAATAATATCAACTGTATATGAATAGATCATCTCAAAATCGATTGATATATATACATCGATGTGTTGTTTTTCTTCATAATATTTTTATCAAAAAAAAAAAAAAAAATCAAATTCATTTCATTTTTGTACTTATTCTATTTCAGTTGTAAGTATTCGAAAAAAATCTCTACGAATAATTAAACAAATTACAGTTGTTTCAATTTATTTTTCATACAAATCTGTTTCGAAAACCTTGCAATATTAAACAGAAAATAAAACTTACTGCATAAGAAACGATAAAAAAAAATAGTGATGAATAGTACAAGATAGGATGACAGTAAGTTTTTATCGTAGTTGAATCAATGAATTGAACAGTTGAATTGACTTTGAAAACCCACACATAACTACTATAGGAAGTTTATCATGTCTGTTCGGATCTAATTCATTAGCAGTATCCGTTTTCACTTTAATTCTTCGAATAAATTATATATTGAACAAAGTCAAGTAAACTCAAGAAACCCTCACATGATAAGAGTAATAGTTAAGCTAATTAGCAGAAGACAGGCAAAACCTGAAGTAATTATGAATAAGGGAATGTTATCAATCGCCGAACATTTTTTGTTTGAAACAAAGAGTAAAAGTCAATGCTAATAAAGGAATCACTGAGGCAATCAATGCTAAACTACAAAAATCATGTTATTTTGCTTTATCCTTGTTTTTTCATTTAGAGAAAACTTACACATCATCTCAAGTTTTTCCATACGTAAGGTTATATTTCATAATAATGGATCTTCTATTTTCATTGAGCACAGTTTGTAAACGGTTCGACTAATTTTACATTTGCCACTGTTGAATTGATTGATCAAAAATTTTCATATGCATTCTATGTTTGTCTAAATAGCTTTTGTATGTTATTGCAAACACTTTTTTAATCAAGCCAACCAAAACATTATCACGTGTTCTGTTTTCAGAAGATTCATTAGTTGCATCTTGATAAGCAGAATTTACCCTGTTGCTTGACGAATGATAAAGCAGAATAGAGCTATTATCGTTCGTTTGTAATAGAAAACAAAATGCAACGATCTCCATCACCGATTCTTACTTTTTTTCTTTTTTCCTCCCGTTATGTGTCGAATGTTGATAAAAATATCTCTTCTCCTCAAAAAGGAATATATATATATATGCCACGTGTGACTGTTAGTAGCAATATGACCGAGCAATGACTAATCGATAAGGCTTGAATAGGAATGAAATAGTGCAATATTGATTGAATTTCTTGGTGATTAATGATGGATTTGGGAAGGAAATAATGGCATGATCGATTTCTCCATTAACAATTTTTTCTAGCGAAATTGGCTTCATATTACGTAAGAGAAGTTTCCAAAATGGTTTTTGTGTATTTCTGATCAAATAATTAGAATTAGTTTTTATTTCTCCACTAACTCCAATAGCAAAAATTTTAACATTCTGTATGAATATTTCTATTTTGATAGCATTTTAAGTGTTTCTATATATAAATGATTACCCAAAAGTCATGACACATTTTACATAATAGATCTCTTCATATTAATAAATTCTTTTTTTGTAGTTGTCTTTCTAAAGAAAAGTATAGAGAAATGCGCTATATAAAATTCCATTAAAATGATCCCTCTAGCCAATATATTCAGAAAGTTATTAGTCTAAAAATGTCTATTATATTTATAAACAAATTAGCTACTGGTAGGGTAATCATTAAAAATGAAACAGTCAACAAAGTGTAACTCAAACAAATAAGATGCGTTGCGTATCCAATTTTGAAATTATTCTATGATTAATTACATATTTCATATGTTAAATTGATATAACTATCGTTGTACATTAACTTTGGCTTTTAAAAAGAAAGAAAACTACCGAACAGATAACTAACACTTATGAATATATTTCTCTTTGACGTTGAGAAAAAAAACATTAGGAAAAGACAAGAGCTATTTAAACAAAATACTCTACAAAAATAGACAAAAAATTGGTAGATTTTAAAAAAATCATCGAAATCATATATAAATGGTTTTCGTTCGAAATGTTTACAGATAGAATTAATGTACAACACTATTTATATCTAGTTAACCGATGAAATATTCAATTGATCACAAAATAATTCTCAAATGAATTCACAATGCATATGAATTGTTTAAGTCACACTTATGAAAGAAGTTTCCCGACTGATAAATCGCTTTTGTATACTCTGAAAAGAGTTCATGTAATTAGCTGATTTATTATGTAGATAAATGCTTTAGTTCTTTTCAAGAATATTAGGAAAACTGATTTTCCAATTTCGATTTGAAACTTTCTACTAAGGTAGACTTTAATAAAAATAGTTTATTGTGAAAGAATTCAAATCTTTTGATTAGCTTCTATTCTGAAATGAGGACATCGAGTTTACCGCTATATACAATGAATACCAAAATTATTGAACAAGGTATATTTTCAATTTTTGTTGCGTTGCCATAAGCGCTAGAAATATTCCAAATAGTGATTCGAATAGAGAATGACTCCTTCAACAGGAATATCAAGAAATAAAAATTATTGTCTCGTTCCAAAAGACGGGAACTCTAGAAAACCAAAGCTATGTTTTCCAGCACTTAGAATGTTTTTATATAATTGTGCTTAGTCTACACAGAACAATGAAGTCAACAATTCTCTACAATATTAGACGCTCCCAGGTCCTCTATGATGTTATTTTAGTTGACATACAGCAATTAGTTTGAAGGTCAAAAAATGTCTTGTTAATAAAAGAAAGTAAAGAAAACGTAGTAGAGAGACCAAAGACGTCGCATTTCGTAGAGAATTATTTACTCTGACGTTCTATGTGGTCTAAATAAAATTGTCTTCAAGTGTTCTTCTTACTGAAAAATTAGTCTTTTGGCTTTCTGGAGTCCTTGTTTTTTGGAACTTCGATTAACATTTTTATTTATTAATATTCTTATTGAGAAGATTTTTCCTATTCAAATCATTCTTGGAAATCTTTCGAGTACTTACGTCAAAGAAAAAAATTGGAAAAAAAGACATGCTTTAATCATAGCTGTCTCTTAAGATATGAATAACAAAAAAATTTGAAGCGTTCACAAAAAAACTATTCTTGTTAAGGAGTGTCTGTCTACAAAGTTTCCAGTCGAAATTCGAAAATCAATTTTCCTGGTGTTTCTGAGGCAGACCATGGTATTCGTTTTAAAACTACCGTTGATTTACAATACCTCAACAGCAATAAGTTAAGGGTCCGAGTTGTTTTTACAGTATTCATGAGTAATTTAAGTCCATAAAACGCACTCTTAATGTCAATTCCAAAGCGATTTATCAGTTAGTAAACTTCGCTCGTTAGTTTACCATTTCATTTTTAATGATTAACATAGTAATAGCTAATTTGCTTTTGAATGTAATAGACATCTCTAGATTGATTACTTTCTGAATATATAAGTCAGAGGAAACAGTTTATTGATAATTCGAAGAACATATTTTACTTTACTTTTTCTCTAGAAAGACAGTTCTGCGAGAACCTTTCTCAGTATGGACAAGCTTACTATTTAAACTGAGTCAGAACTTATGAGCCATTCCTCGTATATATAACAGATGAGAAATAATGAATGGCCGCACTTTATATTTCATATTTTATCAGTCGTTACATTTTATGATAGAGAACGACTTGGACCATAAGATTTATTGTGAAAAGCTACAATTTACAAAAGGAAAGCTTATAGGATCGATGCACCTTTTGTTTTCAAAACAGACATTATTCCTTTCGACGCTGTAAAGATGGTCATTTTTTTGTTAAACAATCCGACCGGTTTTTGATGTCATCAATTGAAGAAAATTCTATTCATTGGCATACAGAAATAATTTTCATTAAACTGTATTGAAATGGCGAGTGGACAGATAGTTGACAAAGAATAAAGCGTAAACCAAAAGATTAAATATTCGAAGACAATTATGTTATGGATTGATGCTTTTTTAAATATCTTTTCGTCTTCAATTATATTTAAATTTAAGACAAAAGTCTCGATGAAAATTTAATTGAAATAATTCTTTCACATGCTCAATCCGAATGTAAACGTCTATTGGACGAGCATTTCATCTATTAAGAAATCAACAATATGCAGCATACACATACAAAAAAATCTGGTTTCCAGATAACTTCATGCATTTTATAAATAATATCAGATGACTATCGATCGGTTCTGATTTCAATGTTTTGGAATATTATACATGACATGTTATCGTCAATAATATATCATAGGATGCTATTAAACACTATAGTTTATATATTGATGAAATAAGAAAAAGATACTCCTTACATAACAAAAAAATGAACTTGTTCGCAGAGTCCGAAATTAGTAAAAAAAGAATTTCACTCATTTCAAAAACAATAGTTGCATTTATTAAATAGTAAATCTCTATACACTTCATCTTGTGATATATTTCGTTTCTTCGTTAATAAAATGTATTCGATGATAAAATGCAAAAAGCGATTATTTATTATGCCTTTTCCACTATATATTAGTCAAAATTGTAATCGGTTATAATTCTTCATCTATCGAGTCGTGATTGACTTCAATTTCAGAATATTTCAAGATTGAGAATAATAGAATTTATACTTGTTTCACATAATGTTGAGATCGAAGGTCACTTCGAGATTAGTATGAGTGTCGTTCTCTACTTTTCTTTCATATCTACTGGACCATATTGTAGTTCATATCTTACATCATCGGCATGCATTAATAGTAGATAGGAATTGATAAACCGAAACATATATTTACTAATCTCCTCTTTTACAATATTAGCATCACCATCATGTTCTTACATTTTAATCTCCAAAGATTGCGCTAATAGCTCTTTTTTTTACACATTACAGCTGTTATGATTATCTTATTACGTCAAAGATAATTTGTAGTATATTAAATGCCTTATAGATACATTACATGTGAAGCCAGAATTCTAATACTACTCTGTCATGAATAAACTGCGGATTTTGTTTGTGGTGATACAAATCTTTGACATTGTTATTGGATATTGAAGAATTTTTAGTTGCTCATCTATTGAGTATATATTACAGCTCTGCATAGAGTCAACAAAAATTTTTCCAAAGGTTCAGCTTTGACATATAGACTTTTTTCAATAGTATATTTTGTGTTGTGAAATCTGCTATACATACTGATACATTCTGAAGATTCGAAAAATGTCTTGTACAGGTATCCTGGTATGAAAAGAATTCGAAATCGAATTCAACTTTAGCATTCTCTTTTTGTCCTATTTACAATATTTCATATGTTAAATGGTTGACGTCGAACTGGCTTCGTCATTTTTTTATATCATTCTTTTCTGGTTTAAAAACGATATAAGTTAACTGTTCATAAAACAATTGGGTAGATTTAGGACTCTTTTCCATCTATCGTAAATTTATATTTTTTTCTTCTGAATTCGAAATAGAAAAACACAACTTCAATAACCACAAAATAAATTTATAATGTGTTAATTTAAAAAAGGTTCAAATTGATGTTTTATCACAGAACATTTCAAATTATATTTGACTTTTAATCTGAAAGACGAAGAATTGATTCGTTTCAAACTCATATTGTTCTTATTTCTATCTTAAACTAGTAAACTGATATATATATATATATATCTACGAAGTTGTTTTCTGCTTTATCAAGAAAAAAAGAGCGACAATTCAAATTTAAATAGTAATGGATTTAGTAATCACTCTTATCATAGCATAATTTATGAAAAAATATTCAA
Organism: Rotaria sp. Silwood1; assembly: GCA_905250075.1. NCBI lineage: Eukaryota > Metazoa > Rotifera > Eurotatoria > Philodinida > Philodinidae > Rotaria > Rotaria sp. Silwood1. The sequence goes on from CAJNOP010000005.1 coordinate 4,480,113, forward strand.
TTTTATTGCCTAAACTAAATAAGTTTTTCAGATTTTTATTTCATTGAGAACACACATTATGTAAATTTTATTCAATTAAGATTAAAAGAGAATCAGATGTCGCCAAAAATATTGAACTATTTCCAAAGAACCAACATCAACAATGAACTATAAGACTAATTGAATGAAGAAAGAAAGAAATTTTTTCATAGATGTCAACTGTTCTCGGTGCTTAAACATAAGGCCTACAAAAATTTACATGAAAAAGCAATTTTTCTGACAGAAACAAATAAAAGACATTTAATTGCAACATGTAACATATGACAGACTATAATAAAAACGTCATAATATATAATTCTGTCTAATAGTAAATGTACGATTAAGTTCTTATCATAAATAATAACTAATTTTTTGCTTCAGGATCTTTCTCGTTCAAGCATACAGTACGAACAATAATATCTGTCACGGCATATGGATCACAATTCGAAGCTGGTCGACGATCTTCCAAATAACCACATTTTTCTTCACCAACTTGTCTAGGAATTCGTACTGATGCACCTCGATTAGCAATACCAGCACTGAATTGATTGATCTAAATATACACATGTACAAAAAATAAGTCAACAAAACTTAATTTATGAATAAAATAAAAAGTTTACATCAGCAGTTTCATGTCGACCAGTTAATCGTCTTTCATTATCCCTACCATATCGTTTGATATGTGTTTTATGACGTACTTCAAGTAACTTAATGGCTTCTTTAATAGCTCTATGAATAATTCACAAGAGTATTTCAATAATAATGTAATAAAGAAAAACAATTTACTCAATGCCATTAGGTTCACGCATAGCTTGTGTAGAAAAATTAGTATGACATCCAGCACCATTCCAATCACCTGGTATTGGTTTTGGATCAAAACTAACTTGAACACCAAATTCTTCGGCTATACGTAATAATAAATATCTTGATATCCAAAGTTGATCACCAGCATCAATGCCTTCACATGGACCAACTTGATATTCCCATTGAGCTGGCATGACTTCAGCATTTGTTCCACTTATATTAATTCCAGCATATAAACATGCTTTATAATGAGCTTCTTCAATATCACGACCAAGAGCTTGTGATGCACCGACACCACAATAATATGGACCTTGTGGATGAGGAAATCCACCTTTTGGCCATCCAAATGGCCAACCATCACGATCTAAAAGTGTATATTCTTGTTCAAGCCCAAACCACGGATATTGACTAGCTGCTGCTTTCATAGTTTCTGCACATTCAAATCGTTTATTTGAACCTGTAGAAAAGATAATTAATTGTAAAACAATTTTTAAAAAATGTTACTCACTAGTTGGTTCTTTATTATATTTATATGTTTCACACATGACAAGTTTATTTCTACCAAGCATAAATGGATCATTGAAAATAGCAACTGGTTTAAGATAAATATCTGAATTTGAACCTTCAGCTTGACCTGTTGATGAACCATCGAAATTCCACCATGATAATTCGTTTGGTGATCTTGGTTCTTGTTCAACTGTTCGAGTTTTCGCTAATTATAAATAAAAAAGTAATAAGAAGTGAAAGAGAATATATTGATAAACAGGTTCTTTTACCTCGAAGATTTTCTCCAGTACCATCAATCCATATATAAGTAGCCAAAATCTTATTTTCAGGTTGTGGTAACTCTAAATATCGACGAAGAATAGCTTTATCTGTAGAACCAGCATTAGCCGATTTCAGATTCATTGGTATGATAAAATATCTATATTATAATAATCTTGAAATAAAGACAACAACAACTCTACTCGAAACAAAATGTGCATCTCATTTTTCCAATCTATTCTATTAAGAATAGAAACTATAATAATCTTGTATTTTGACAGATTGAAATCCTCTTTCTTTTTTATCTCTTGGTTTCCTCTTATCGCATCCAATAAAGTCTATGCCATTATATATATATATATTTCTTTTTTCCTTATTTTTACTCGCATACTTTTTTTTCTTTTTCTCTTATTTTGTTTCAGTTTTTGTTCATGTAGGATTTTCTCGATAGTAAACAAGAAGTAAAGAAATAATAAAGTGACAAAGTCTCGTTTGATTCTTTTTGCCCTTTCATGATATGTCATACACTTTTCTCGAGAAATATTAAAAAAAAAACGAGGTACATAACAATATCGAGAAACTAATTATCTCGTCGGAGAAGTATGTTCTAGACTGGAAACATAATAAATAGTATTTTTCTGTGCAGAGCATATATTCTTTTACATGACTAGTTTTTCAAAAATAAGCAATGAACAGCACTGAATATATATCTATATAACTCAGTCCTAAGACTATCATCATCACGAGTGTTTTAAGCAGAACGAAAGAGAAACAAAGATTGGTGACAACTTCTGCTTAATAAAACAGAAATTTCTCGCTACATTTTATTATATGTAAAGAACGCAAAACCTCGTAGACAATTATAATGGATAGGAGAAAAATGTATCCATGAAAGCTCTTCCTTGTCAAAGCGCATGTTTCACACAAAAAAATGCTTTAAGAAAACTTCCTTTTTGTAACAAGAATATCAATATATGTGTAAATTGTTAATAAAAAAAGAAATCTCAAACAAAATAATAGAAGCTTGTTTTAGTTAATATTGAACTAAAATTACATTTATTATTATAATTATTTTTATCAAGATATACAATACGAACAAAGATATCCGTTACAGAATAAGTGCCATCGTTTGGAGTGATTCGATAATTTTACAAATAACTGTATTGTAGTGATTAATCTAAAAATATCAAAAGACATGTTTCATTGATTCATATTTACATGAGTGATTTCATGTAGTTGATGATGCTTGTCATATCGTCCACTATGTATGTTAATGAGGTGATTCTTTTGATTCAAAAATAGCTTTACGGATATTTGAAATCCTCTGAAGTTTTGGATAAACAATAACATAAAGACAAAATAGTGTAATATTCAAAAGTAATCAACATCTTTCGACTCTTAAAGAACTAGCCGATATCTTAACTAACAAACAGAATCTGTGTTTATTTAAACAAAAATCTTCCTTGTGGTTATTCAGATGGCCACCATCATCCATATCTGGCTTAGTTTGTTATTGTGGTATATCATTTGTTTTTGTTTCTCTTGCGTTCTTTCATTTGTTCTTCTATTGTAGTTTGTCTGGTTGACGCGAAATTTTGATCTTAATAAATAAAACCCTGGAAATGGTCACACGTTATCATAGTTATGACACCAAAAAACAAAAAAAAAAGATTCTTGCGTTTAGTCAAAGTCATGCTCCATGAGGAACTATCATGTACAACTAAAATTAAATATATTACAATAGAGAAACTCATAATCAATTTGATAGATTATATTCTGTAGGAAAACTACATCTTGAACAATCCGTATTTAATTAAATGAAAGAATAATTAGACATTGTCAGACTATATTATAATCTGAATCAACTACAAATATTCTTCTGTAAGTCTGAATAGAATTTATAATTAAATTTTGTTCTCAAAAAACATCTAGAGTGTACTACAGTAATAAAGCCGAAGAATTGCATGTGTGAAAAGACCATTGGTTCATTAGTCGCATTCAAGCTAAAGAACATCATATCGATGGCATAAAGAAATTAGATTTACATGTTTATAGAAAAATCTATTCCGAAATAATAACTACATGATCGTTATGTCTCATATGGAGAAAATTAGTTAAAACGAGATATAATCGGCTTCGATTAGATTTAAATTCTTTATAAAGGTTATTTTATAGATTATTGCACGAGTATAACTTTTGTGTATCCGTATCCGACCCGAACAAGGATTAATCAATCCGTACCCTACCCATGAGTTTCATGCCTGTACCCTACGCTACCTGTGGTTTGCAGTACTTTATTGAAGACTTCTCAACAAAGTGCTCTATTTAATACTGCTTGAACATACAATATTTGTAAATGGCAGCGCGTTCAGTGAATAAGTTCTGTTATTTTTTGTGTCACATCGCTAACAAATGACATCACTTATATATCAATAATTTGCCGTTTTCTCTTTCAAAATTTTGTTACATTTCCGTCTTTTTTTTTGAAAGTTTCTATTTATTGTTTAATTCAATAAAATATTCATTTTGATTAGATTCTTAATCAATATTGACATACCATATTTTATAATAGATAATTTCATCATTAGCATTAACAAATGTCTCTTTTGCTTAAAAAATAATGTAGATTACGAAAGAAAATAGAGGCAAGCAAATATGAATATAACTAAATGTTACACTCATCCATTACATACAAATTTAAAAAAGGAAATGGAAATGAATTTTGAACAATGCTGATAGATACAATGTGTAAGTTAAAAATAATATCTTTATACCAATAGAAAGATTCCTAATATGAATTACTTTTTACTAACGAATGCGCCATAAAAAAGGTACCATTCGTATATTCTTTCTATCTGCATCATGTTTGTAGGTGGAAAACTATGCCTGGCTTAAAATGATTCGCCATTCAGTTCTTTATAAAATCACACGAGAACATTAGATCTAATTTTCAAAACTGTCCGAGAGAATCGTTCATACTAAACTTCTCTGATATGTATCGATTTCTAGACAAAACTTCCCAAACAACTTTCATTGTTTTGCTGTTTTTGTTTTAGGTAGGCGAGACATGTTATAAAAACTTTATTGTAGTAACAGACACAGCATTGTGTCATTATGTGCTATAATGAACATTTCATAATAATGTTATGACATACAAACAAACTTCTTCACATTGAATGGCAAATCCTATATTTAGTGAAAGTATTCATTTCCACTGAGTACAGATATCAACTTTTATCATGAGTGTTTCATCTTCGTTTCCATCACCTTCCTTGCAAACTGATCAAGACTTTACGTTGGAGTAGTCCATTGTGGTTATTACTCATTAAGTTCCTCCAACCTTAAGAGTATCGATTCATAGTGATGGTTAGCACGAACTTCTACAAAAAAAGCTGACCCTTCCAAATATCAATATATGATGGGATAAATGATCATTTAAGGTTTGCAGACGCAACTATCGATCGACTGCCAGATGACAAATGAACATCTTTCGAAAAAATAAAACTCTAATGAACTATAATCCGAATACATGTCTTGGTATGTTAGAAATTGGTACGTATTGGTAAAGCTGAGTGTTGGTCGATTCTAGCGGGCATTTTAAAGAGTATGTCTTACGATCTTGCGGGGGTTTCTACATACAAGCGTGAAAAAAATAAATAGAAAATATGTATGTCGCCATTATTTATAGTGCACCCGTTAGTATTAGCTTTCCCATTTGGTATTTATGTAACATAATCTTTTGTTCTTTTCAATATTTTCTTCTAGTACAATAGGATTTTTACATAATACACAGTATGACACAAAATAACACGGATCCATCAAACTATTGTACAGAATAAACTTTTTTGTGATAAAGGGTAACTGACAAAGATGAATATTTGGAAGACATGATATCATGTTACTTATTCATAAAAATCAAATTATTTATTTCTAATGAAGCAAATGTTGTTCATTATTTATTTATGTTTTTATAATCGTTTGCTGCTACATGTCTCGCAAACTAGAGGAGATTCATTTATATCCTTCAATCACTTATTGAATTAAATTAGATAAAGAAAAAAGAGGCAATCATTCTTGACTAAAATAGAAAAATGAACAATGACAAAATAACAAGCATTAAAAAAATGCCATTCCTTGATAAAAAGTCTTTTTCTTATATCTGTATTAGCTAGAGAAGCCGTTAAGTGATAAGCATGATGAAGACCAGCTTCAATTATTTAAAAAAAGAACAGTTGTCCATGAAAATAATTATCCCGTAAAGATAATATTTGGCTGTACATGATGTTCTAGAAAAGATAAAATAAGAGAGATTTTATAATAGAAAACTAGAATTATTAGAATTTACCAATAATGCAGCGTGGTCTTTCAGCAGGCATCCATCGACCATGATTACATGTTAATCCAGTTGATCCTTGAAGAACATATCCTACAATTATGAATGCCATTCTTTATACAGAAAAAGTAAACATAAGTCATCATCATACCTGAATTACATTCAAATTCAATAGTTCGACCATGACTAACATTTGGTATATAAGAACGAAATTCACTTCGAATCGGTAATGGTGATATACGTTCATCTTTAAGTACAACATATATTCGTCCATTTATTAATGGACCAGGATTAGGACAAAAAACTAAAACAAAAAAATTATATAAGAATACTTGTCAAGATTTTTTTAAGAAAAGAATAATCGTAAATAACAGACAAAAAATATTTTTTTATAAAGTATCACATTAGAAATTGTTATCAATCTCGTGAATTTTGATCTGTTCAAATGTCTCTATTTTACTATCATTGAAAAAAGTATTAGCATTTTTTTCTAAGAGTTCATAGTTATTCACTTTCCGTTTCGAATATAAACTATAGATCGTTATAGAAAGACTAAAGTATGAACATAACTCAATCGTATGTAGATAACTAATACAAATTTCTCTTTTTTTTTAGTTAATAAGTCTTGGGCTAAGTACTATAAAACTTTGCTTTTCACTCTCATCTCATTAATTAAATAATAAGTTGACATCCATTCGTGTAGACCTATCTTATCACTTATATTTTATTAGATCTTAATCTGTAGATATTCATCGAAGCATTGCTTTATTTTGCATCCGACCCGTGAAATATTCAGTCTACAATAGTCAGCATTGAACACACTATCAAAATACTATTACAGTATGTAACAGAGATGGAATCGAGATTGAGTCAATGATGAAAAAATTCGGCGGAACAGGGACCGAGACCTGGATGACAAGGAACAAAATTTAACTCGATCGGAACTAAAGATTATAGTTAAGTATTTTATGACTTTAAGCGAGTCACTGATCAGAATATAACTCAAGAAAGACGATCCAAAAACAGTGCAACTCGTCAAATCAATAAATCAAAAATCGAATATTGTCATTTAAATTTAATGCGAATTAATTTTGGAATAGTTTTCTCTTGTTAGACTAGAATTGGAACCAATAAAACCTAGCCCCGCGTGTCTATAAACCAAGCCGATCCTATTGATGATGTACAATTAAACTTTGCTTTTATCACTGGTCAACAAAACAAAAGAGTTCTATTATTTTAATCTTCTCGAACTTTAATATAGAAATAACGATTTATCATTACTCGGCAAACATTTGGGTAGTTGTTTTGGTAGCCATAAACCAAATTGACATGTTAATTTCACTAAATTATTATTTTCAAGTTTATAACCTGGAAAACATCTATATCTTGCTACGGAGCCATGTGTTGTCGAATGAAATATTGTTCGACCATTATTTATTACTGGTGGATGTTCTTTACATGATTTTGGTACACAATGTGCATGATATGATAATGTTCCATCGTCTAGACATTCAACTGTTGCTGATTGATTAACAGGTTGATAATCTTGAATACATGTGTATGAAAATGATGAACCGATTTGAAATGATGTTCCAGATGGAATTGTAGTATTAGCAATATTACGTAGGAAAAGTGTGTGAGGAACGACACACATTGTAGGAATCTTTTGACAAACAGGTTGTTTCGAAAGATTTCCATTAATACAACGTATTGTTTCATTGTTAATTAAAGGTAAACTATGATTATTACAAGTAAAATAAACCTTTTCTCTATGACGATAAATCTTTTTTGAAAAAATTATTTGTTCATCTTCAACTCGACATTCTACATCATAAAACAAAATTATTTTATTTTTATTTTTATTTTTATTTCTTTGAATATATTTTACCATTAAAACATTTGGGCATTCGTGGTAAAATTTTTCCTTGTCGACAAAATATTCGACGACGATATCGAGAATTTCCACATACATATTCTAATTGTCTACCATCATCAATTTGTTGTATAAATGGATGAAGATTTTGATAACGACCATGTGAAGGTAAAGATGGAATTGAGCATGGTATTGGTTCTATTAATAGCGAAAGCAAACCATAACAAGCAATAAAATTTTATTTGAACAATAAAAATTATACTTTCACATTTGGGAATTTTTGGTGACCAACTTCCATTAAATTGACATTTGGATATACGTGAACCTCGTAATACTAAATCTGATGAACAATGAAATCTTACTATTGTGTCCATTAAATATTTTGATGAATTATTATTTGATAAAGATATTATATAACCATTAAAATTTGTTTGAGGATCATCACATGTTATTGCTAAATATTATTTTTTTTTAAATTTAAAAAAAAAACAAAAATTAAAAGACAGAAAAACTCACGTTCACATATTGGTGGTGTAGGCTGCCATTGAGATAATATACATTTTAAAATTGATGATCCATGTAATTGATATCCATCTTGACAGATATATTGAACTGTTTCATTTGTGGTTCGATCAGGTTGAATTATTTGACCATAAGAAACTAATGGAGGTAGTCCACAGGCTTTTTCTGAAAATAATACTTCTCTGATTAAATCTATTCAAGATTCAATTATATTGATGGGGCAATCAGACAGGAGCTCATCTCTTTCGCTATTAATCGTAGAGTTCCCTTTAGAAAAAAAGGGCTCGAGCCTCACATTGACTAATGTTAGTACTAACACCAATTAATACTCAATACCATTCAATGTCACTATCTGTCACTATCTGTCACTACCAATACTATTCAATAACAATACCGATTGACACCAAATGACATTCGTGGTATAAAGTGAGGTAACCTTTCTGCTCAGACTTACAGCTAATGTTACTTGTAGAAAAAGATATCGGCTTATTGAGTCTACTGCTAGACAGCACCACAAAGAGAAGGCAGGAATATTTTTACTAATTATATTTAAACTTGCGAGAAAACTACCCTAGCTGTAACTCTTCTTTTGAGCTCATATTGAGCTCACAAGAAAGTTCCAGTAAGACTGGAAAAAGCTAAACGGATTTCATTACCTGTAGATAAGTCTAATGATCCTTGGGATATTCTGAAAGTTTCAACTGAAAAAAATGTTATTTTGTTGAGGTATTGAATTTCCAAGTAATCTCTATTTTTGTGACATGTCTATGTCAAGCGGCTATTTGTTAGAAATTCAATATCTCGACAAATGAACATTATGTTTGGATGTAACTTTGAGGATATTCTAAGGATCATTAGGCCTATTTGTGAGCTAAATTTTAGGTTGAAATTTCATTATTTAATTTTCCAGTAAATTTTTAAAAATAGATTGGAATCTCAGTAAAACAATTATCACTTCGACTCTAGAGACTCATGATCACGAATCCTTCTGAGATTTTTCTAGTCTTACGAACATTTCCTTGTGAATCCAATATGAGTTCAACGAGGGAATTAGATTTGGGGTAGTTCTTTTCTTAGTACTTTTATGACTTATTAGTATCTGCTGCTTCTTTTATTTGTTTTCATATTATTCAAGGTAGAGAATCACTTTAAGATTAACGTATAAATTTAAAAATACTCTCGAATTTCATATGTTTTTTATTTAGTGTTGTTTGATTCTTAGAAAATTTCTTTTAATTACTTTGACAAAAAGGCATTGTACCAGACCATAAACCATTTTCTTGACAAGCTCTCGTTGTATCTTTTCCAATAAGTTCAAAACCATCATTACAAAAGAATGCGATAATATTTGGATAATCAAATCGTTCACCACTTAAAAATCCATTACGTAATATACCCGGTGAACCACAATCAATAGCTATTCATATGCATATTTTATTGAAACAAATAATCATAAAAACAAAAATATTCATTACTTACGAGTACATTTTAATGTTGCAAATGTCCATTGACCTAAAAACGTACATTCTGATGTTGTTGTACCATTTCTATAATAGAACAAAGAAAATAAAAATAAAGAAATACATTTCTTTTCTATTTATTTGTTTTTGTCATCATACTCAACATAACCAGTTAAACATGTATATTTAACTGAATAACCAGCATGAAATGTTGTAATTGTACTCGGAACATCATTCACTGCATTCATTATATCCGGCGGTTGATTACAAAAAACTATTTTGAAACAAAAAAAAATCAATTAGTAATATCAAATACACTGTATGTCGCTTTAATTATATCATAATTTTCTTCAATTCACTGAGCATTATAACAAGTCTAGACTTATGTATAATGGAAATAGAACACCTAAGTCAATGTCCTATGCTTATCTCGATACATATATAACTTTGATGTATTGAAATCATCGATAGATGATCATCTTGACAAGTATCAAAATGTCAAATTCAATTCATTATACCTTCTTTCGCACAATAAGGTACAGAATTGCTTGGACCCCACCACATATCACCTTGACAATATCGATATTTTGAACCTTCAAGTACATAACCTGTATTACATTCATATGTAGCACGTGAACCAAATCTATTTCCATTGGAATAGATTATATTTCCATGATCAGGAGGAGTTAAAAATGGACAAGTAATACCTTAATTAATAAAAATCAATAAGAAAACGACAAAAGAAAAAAAAAAAAAATGTCACCTCGTTTTACACATGACATGCCACAATCATAATCACATACACATGAACGATATCGACTTTGACAATCACTATCATCAAAACATGATTTAAAACATTGACGTTGTCGTGTTACTTCACGTTTACGTGGACAATAAGAAAGATCTCGAATCCAATAAGCTAAAATAAATATAACAGACTATTTAATTGAATTTTAAATATTTATTCTATTGTTATAGAAACAAAAAGAAGAAAAAAAATCTCTATTAAAATAACATTAGTTCAATTTGATTGCTCCTCCTCTTTTTGACCTTGCTTTACTTTACTTCTTCACTCAATAAAAACAAAAGTTGATTGCTACTAAATTATTTCTGTCTATACATTTATATATGTCATGTGAAGTTAACGCCCATATTTTTTTATTATTTTAACCTGAACACTTTGGAAACATTAAAACAATAATAAAAAAAGAGAAATATATTTTTTACCTTGAGTGTAACTTGCCAATTCCCATACTAATAAGAATTGTAGAAGATAAGAAAACGTATTGATTATTTTTGTTCTCATTAGAGAATATATCAAATCATCTTCAAAGGAAAAAAACCGAATAATTAGAATCCCAAAAGAATATTTCTAATCTATGTTCATATTTTTAATTTCTACTTTCATCATAGAAAATACGTTGCATAAACTTTAATGTATGTCTTCATGCCATTATATCCAACAATATTGAATAGGCAATGGTCAAAATAAATGTTAACCCATTCTTTTTGTGCATTTCTTATGTCCTTGGTTCTTAAAAAAAAACTAGATATAAACTGTTCACAAGAGTCATTTTATATTCAATAAATATACACACTTGTAGTCCGTATACTATCACCTGTCATACCTACTTTATAATTGATCGTTATATCCACATACGAAGTGATGTGTATGCATGCACAAGTAAAAGAATGAGAAAGAAAGAGAAAGAGAAGTTGTTGTATTTAGTTAGTAGTACTAAAGAGAAAAATTCTGATTTATACTTAAGAGAAAAAAAAATGCAGTGCAATCTGTCTCTTTTTATTCATAAGAAATAAATGAATGTGTGTGTGCGTATGAAAAACGAGAATATTCAAGTTTTTTTAGATTTACGAAATCTATACTCACAGATCAATGAGACCAAAGGAGAAGTCGATGGATACCGCGTGTTAAATTACGACCACATACATACACACACACAATTTGATAGTCACTGAATGATATTTTGAACTTGCATCATCATATATGAATACGGAAGCAAATGTGTTAGCGTGATATACATAAAAGAGAAAAAAGAAAGAATTATTGTGTGAACAAATCTTTAGAGATGAGCAAGATAATATTGAACATTATTCATTCACGTACGTGTACGACTGTTTAGGGACTATGACTACTGTTTAAGAAGAAAAAAATGAAAACAGATGAGTTGTTCAACGCAAGACAAACATTATGAATTGTACCTACTGCTATTGGCAATATATATTATATATACTCAAACGTGCGATGATGCGAAAAGAGTTTTCTTTTGAACACAATCGAGTCCGGAAGCTTGTTGTTTGTCGAGTATAGTCGTAAGTATACTAAAAACAACTTGTATTATACTTTTATATGAAGTTCATCCATATTACATAACAATATTTTATTATGATTGAACCATAATCATTCTATATGAATAATAGCATCAAATAAAAAATAAGAATACAATAAAGAAAATCAATTCTTTTTTTCCCTTTGTTATTTCCATCCATTATTTATACATGTGAATAAGAAAATATAAAAAATAAGCATATCACTACAATATGAATTAAAGAGCTGAATTACATTATGAGTATCAATTATTCAACATAATCTATCAAGGACAAAAAAAAATGCAACACAGTGTTTATATGATCATCGTTTATGATGTTTGTTTTCAAGGATCAATGTTGATGTTTAATGATTGAAATCGATTTCGGATAAATGACATTAATATGATAATATTGGCAATACAGGTTGACAAATTAATTTGATCGATGAAAAATTATGATATGTTTTACTAAGACATTAAGAATATAAATATCGCAGATGCAATAAAATCTTTTTCTATAAAAAGAAAAGAAATTCAATTAATAGTTATGACTTTATGGTAGAGTTATATTTTGTTTGTTTATGATGTGTTTAATAATGTTTTTATTATTATGTATTTTTCTATTCTATAAAACTTATGGATGACATTTAAAAAAAACTAAATTGATCAACTTGTGAGTTTATGTGCTTGCAGACATACACTTTCTATTTGTTTTGTTTATGTTTCAACTGTTAATTTGAATTTGAAAGTGCAATTTAATGGTACATTTTCTTTTGAAATTGCCATGGGAAGATCATTAAACGCTCAGAACAATAAATTTCATTAATTATTGTCTAATAAAATCTACATCATAATGTTAACGAGTAGCGTCAATTACTAAACCAATAAAATTTAGCTCAGAAATAAAGAAAAAATAACGACATGATCTCTGAAAAGTTTGATTGATTCTTAAATTTATAAAAGGGAAATTGCGTATTGACGTTTGTCTTAGATATAAATAAAAAAAAATCTCTTTCATATTTTGATGGTGAATGCAATCGCAATAACTTTCATGACATGAAAAAAAAATATAGTTAAGAAGCAAAAGTAAATACTTTAACTGTTCGATTGATTAAAAAACATAAAGCTATGAAGTCTATGAAATTTAGATTTACTATTTTATTTTAATATGAATAGACTGAAGTATGTAATAGACAATGAATATTCTCTATTAGCTTTCATGGAAATAAACATTTTCAAACAATACTATTTTAAATTAGGGCAATGAAGAAAACCTTTAAGCTAATAAGAAATACATCATTCTAAGTCGCTATAACCTATAGATCAGATATAATCATAACAATTACAGATGACTTTCGAAGTCTTGAGTTCTTCAAATCGATTATATCTTCTTGGTATTAAGATTGAATCGTTTTTCACATATAAAATCACATCTTGTCACCAACGCCCTCTTTAATCTTTAATTCTCAATATTTATTGGTTATATCTAAATCAAATTAAATATGTTAGAACGAACCTTTTAACAATCGATCGGTCGAGTCGCACGAACGGGCGATGCTACCAACTGTCCGCCACGATGATTTTTATTTATAGAACTTTATCGTGATAAATATAATCAATCGATAGTAACTTTCTATTCTTTTCTTTGTCAATAAAAGACAAAAACTCTAATCTTCAATAGACAATATATATAATTCTCTTTTTTCTTATTCTACACCCGGAAACATGTGTATATTAAAAACCAATGAGGATGGATCTTTAGAATGAATAGAGTTTGTTCTCTTTCTTTTATATTTGTAATATATGTGTTGTTTTTTGCTTCTTTTTTTTTACGCTTGGATTCTATCGATTAATCACGTGAATGCGATGTGTGCCCTCTACCGATAGGTGTTGTTATTGTTTTAAATTAGTCTTCAAATAAACAACTAATAACAAACCAATTTGTTATTTATTATTTTTTTTTCTTATTTCGTTTTTTTAGATATGAAAAAAACGAAAGTTATTCTAGAATGAATCTCGTTTCAAAACCAACAGAAAATCAATTTAATTCACGTGGTAAAAAGAAAAAAATTTGATGTTCAATAAATAAAAAAAACTTAATTTTTGTTTTTTTTTTTCATAAAGGCCAAGATGTTCTTCCATTAACCTTCAAATTATTTCCTCAACGTAGTGAATCAGTTGATAACGGTAATCGTACATCTCCATCCAATAACCCTTTACAACGTGTAGGATAAAAGAAATTATTCATCTTTGTTTTTATTTTAAAAATTTTTTCATTTCAGAATCTTTCACAACCAGATATCGTCAATCCAGTAGACACGGAAACTCTTACATTTAAACCAATTCCAACATCACCATTTCGTTTATTTGGTTCAACAACATCTGTATCATCAAGTAATAATAGCAATACATTTAAAAAATTATCGACAACGGATAAAGTACGCCGAAAACGAACACCAAAAATTGATGATAATATTGATGGACAAAAAGTAAAAAGACGTAAAAGTGATATGAATATGAATCAATCAAAACAACAAGAACCTTCATTACCAAATCCTCTATTATCATCTATGGAAAAAAAAATTACAACAGATACAAATAAAGTAAATTTACAAGAAAACATAATTTTCATTTATTTCTAAACTTTTGATTTTTAAAGATAATTTCAAATTATCGAGATATTGGATTTTCACCAGCTTCATCAGCGCAAAGTGATTCGTGTTCTAATTCAAATCATACATCAGAATCATCGACTGTATCATTACTTAATTCAAAACAAACTCAAGTATTGATATGAAGAAAATGTATTCTTTTGAAAATCATTGTTTAATCTTAGACTGATATAACCGGAGCAATTAATTCTACCACAGATGAACTTGAAGCTAAGAACAGTCAAATACAAAATTTAATTCGAGTAAATTCAGTTTTTTTGAAATTTAAAACTGATTTTCGTTTTTTTCTTTTCATGTTAAAGGAACGAGATGAATTACGTCGACAACTATCGGATGTTAAAAAAGATTTTGATAAACAACATAATATACTTCAAAAATGTCTGGCTGTTAATAAGAAATTACTTGTAGAAAAAGTATGTTCGTTAGACTCATTATTTTCCTATTAAACGAGAAGACAATGTTATCGAAAAGTCATTTGACAAAATGTACTTTCATTATTTCAGACTCTGCAGACATTTGAAAACATTGAGTTTTTATCAAAACTTGGTATCGTTTCCAAATATGAGTTCAATATTTCTTTACAACTTTTGATCTGTTAAAAAGCATTCAAAGGATTGGAATATTTTGCTTATTTTTGCTTGATAAGTAGTCAAGGACTTCTTGAAAGATTTGAAAATAGTGAACCAATAGCTTTTTTGTTTACCCGATGAGTCGTTTTCTGAGCATGCCAATAATTGTTGAAGTCGGCCGGTTAGTACAGCAAATATTGCTCTATAAAATGTGATGCTGATCGAAGCTGTAACATTCACTCAGGGTGTTATATTATCAATTTTCTTTATATACAATTGCAGGCGACATCGTTTTCTACAAATTTATATAATAATTAAGAGTTTCTGAACAAGGCCAAAATTATTTTACAAGCCTGTTTATCATAGAAATCGGAAAAATTAATATCGTATGCCTTACCGAAATACTCATTGTTGAGCAATGTTTGTTCTTTCATTTTTTGCATTTGAGATAATTTTCACTTAAATTTTGACATGCTGAAGTTCGACATAATCATATTCAGCGAGTATACAAAACTTTGATACTAACCAAATGTCGACAAGACTCTGTACATAGATCTCGATGTAGCAGGGAATAACTCCCTCTTACTTGCTACATCATGTCTTTAAAAATTCTCAGCTGTTGTCTGAAAACTTTCTGTAAAACTTGTAGTCTCTTTTACTTCGAAAAATTCAGGAAAAAGGCTTATATTTGTTGAATGATTAGCATCCGATACTAATAATTGAGAATTTCCTAGTTATGATACTCAAAAGGTTAATCAATAAATAATCTTGCAATAAAATCTTGTTTAAATCGCTTCATGAATAAGTGGATTGATACGAATCGAGAAAGCAAATATAAATTTGATCAGAACTTTCTGAGTTATGCTTTCAATCATCTTTGTTAGTTATTTGAACGTGTATTCTATACTATCGGCAAGGAAGTTTAGATATTGGAGAATATTGCTCAAGAGAATGAACCGTTTTATAGTGTCTTTGTTTACTACAAATGAAAGATATTGGAATTAGAATAATTGAACTTAAGGCATGACCTTCTTGCGTTATATGCATAAAATAGATCCCAGTGGGACATCAAACATCCTGAGAAGATAAATGCTCTTGGATCTTCCTTTCAGAGCTGTAGCCATTTTACTAGAATCTTAGGTTATGACACGATATGTACTAAAACATTGAATAGCGGTATGCCATTCACAAATAGATCTACTTCTGACTAAGATGTTTTGAAAATTCAATATCTACCGAAGGAAACATTGTTTTCCGGACATTCTAATGACAAATCGTTCTATCTCTGGGTGAAATACTGTCATTCACTATTCTTTCGGAACGCTCATATCTCAATGAGTTCCACTTTATGCGTAGAGCCCAAGCTTAAAAATGATTTTTTACTTGAAATAAATCTCTCATCAATTAAATAGTCATAGTTGAAGAAGAGCACGTTTAATTTTGATGTTGTGCGCTTGCATAAGAAACAGACACTCTAAACAAGTTAATTAGTTCTTTCGCCAGAATACTATTATTTCAGTATCGACTAATGCCAAAATTATTGTGCAAAAGAAATAACTTTTTATAGTGTAGTAAACCATTAGTCATGTTCAGAGTATACATTAGGGATTTTTACATGTTTGCGTGATTTTAAAAATATCTCATTTCCATGCTTTAAAAAGAACAACATTTCCTGTGCATTGCGTGAAAAGTAATAAAAACGACAATTTATATTAAAATTGAGCATTAATCCTAATAAACAATAATAAAATTAGTTTAAATATCCTCACGTTATTTGAGATTAATAATTAAACTTTTTTTTTTGCAGTCAACATTAGAACGTAAACAAGCAAGACAAAAATGTATGGAAAATCGTTTAAGACTAGGTCAATTTGTTACACAACGACAAGGTGCAACATTTGTAGAAAATTGGACAGATGGTACAGCATTTACTGATATTTCTAAGTATGTTTGAATTATTTTCAATAGAAAAAAAAACAATTCAGTTTCATCGTGTGTTTTTTTCTTCTTATTAAAGACAACAAGAAATGATACAACGTGCTCGAGAAGAACTTGATCGTGAACGTCGTAATTTATTACGTCGTCGACCGATTTGTGAAGTTAAAGAAAAACCTCCTAAAACACCTAATTCAAAATCAAGAACGAAAGATCGTACAGGTGCATTTGTACCACAAGATGAAAGTAGTAATGATGGTATGAAAACAACTAATGATGCAAATAAAGCGTAAGTTTGTTTTAAGAAAAAAAGAGTTCAATAGAATTCTTTATTCTTTTATCTTCTATCTTGTAGATTATTATTGAGTGAATGGAATGAATCAGATGAAATCCTACGTTTACGACAAGCATCATTAAAAAAAGAAGAAATGGATCTTCAAATCGAATATGAAAAATTGGAACGAGAAAGAAATTTACATATACGTGAATTAAAACGGATTTATAATGAAGATCATTCCAGGTAAATCATACTTTTTTATCAAAAGAATTTTATCTATTAGAGTAATGTGGATATATATTAAAAGTGACATTCACCGTTTGAGCTCATGTTGGACTCACTGGCATGTCTCGGTGAAGAATAGCAAAATACTAAGAGAATTCATCTTCATAATGTTTTGGCGCTGGGTTATGACCAATTCGCTAGATTTTTCATTCATTCTTTAGGTACCCTTCGGAAGATTGAATAACGAAGGCTCCTTCATCAAGATATTGAATTTGCAAGTGAATGCTATTTTTGTGACTAAGGTCTATTTTTGGAAATTCAATATCCTGACGAAGAAATATTCTAATAGTTATTAAGCCTATCTATTGTCAAAATTTTAAATCGAAAATTCAATAAACCGATCATAACTATGATTGGAGTATGAGGCTATATTAACTGTCAAAATATGGTCGCAGACAAGCTCCTTAAAGCCTCCCTAACAAAGCCTATATCTGTCAGAATTATCGACTTTATTTCCTGGTTTCTTTTAATTAAGCTTTTGTATTATTATATAAAAACCTTTTTTTCTCTGCATAAAAAGTAAGCATTAAAAACAAAAGTGACTCTATCAGGTAGAAGAAAAGAATTAACTATATGGAATTGAAGGCCCACAGAGAACATTGTTCGTTGAATGATCCCAAAAACACATTGATATAGGACTGAAAATTTCATGCGATGTGAATGTGGCCAACTCAATATCAATTTTTCAGAGTGAGACAATGATATGAACCAAAGATCTGTTCTTCTAATTTTCTTACTATAAAAGTTTCTTCCTATCTCTAAATATTTGATTATAGATTTCAAGACCATCCTGTACTCAATGATCGTTATCTACTTTTAAGTCTCATTGGTAAAGGTGGCTTCAGTGAAGTTCATAAAGTAAGATGAATTAAATATGAGAAAAGTAAAAATTATATATGAAATTTTTCTTATAGGCATTCTGTTTAAAAGAACAACGTTATGTTGCTGTTAAAGTTCATCAACTGAATAAAGAATGGAAAGAAGAAAAGAAAGCAAATTATATAAAGTAAATTTTAATTTTTCTGAAGAATTTCTTATTTTTGTTTATTTTATTTTTAGACATGCATTACGTGAATGTGATATTTTGAAAACACTTGATCATCCTCGTATTGTTCGTCTTTATGATGTATTCGAAATCGATACAGATTCGTAAGATGAAAACAAAAATTTTATATTATTTTTTTTTGTTTCTTTTCTAGCTTTTGTACTGTTCTTGAATATATCGAAGGAAATGATATAGACTTTTTCTTAAAACAACATAAATATATTCCTGAAAAAGAAGCACGTTCAGTTGTTATGCAAACTGTAAGCGCTTTAAGATATTTAAATAATGGTATAAAACCACCTGTGATCCATTTTGATTTAAAACCTGCTAATATATTATTGGGTACTGGTACAAGTAGTGGTGAAATCAAAATAACAGACTTTGGTTTAAGTAAACAAATGTGTGAAGATACATATGATCCTGAACATGGAATGGATTTAACATCCCAAGGTGCTGGAACATATTGGTAAATACAAAAAAAAAATGAAATAAAATAATTTAGAAATAAACATTTGTGTGAAACACTATCCAGAAGGAGTTTTAAAATATATAGAGCAGGCTGTCACTAAAACCAGTTGGGTTTAGAATCCACTCGATTGACTTCGTTATTCAACTAGTATCTGATGGGTACTATGTTCACAGCTTGGTGTCATCAGCCATGAGGTAATCTTAAACAAAATGATGATGAAGAAATGTGTCTCAACATAGATAGAATAAACGAATCTTTCTATAGCTAGTCATAACAACTATATCGTGTTTCATATTTTAAACCTGTATCATTTTTGCTAACAGTTTACATTTTGTAGGTATCTTCCGCCGGAAGTATTTGTTCAAGGACCAAATCCTCCAAAAATCTCTTCAAAAGTCGATGTATGGAGTTTAGGTTGTATTTTTTTTCAATGTTTATACGGACGAAAACCTTATGGTCATAATCAATCTCAAGCAGCAATCTTAGAAAATCAAACAATATTAAAAGCCAAAGAAGTTGAATTTCCACCGAAGCCAATTATATCCGATGGAGCCAAAGTACAAAACAAAAACAAATCTTAATTTTCTTAATTTAACAAAAGAAAAATATTTTCTTTTCTTTAAGGCATTCATTAGACGTTGTCTAACTTATAATGTTCGTGATCGACCAGATGTAAATCAATTAAGTGATGATGAATACCTTCGTTCATATCCAAAACGTTCGACAACTAATGCATCAGCCCGAACAGCTCAATTATTAATGAATGACAGTTCAAATTGATAGAAAAATAGCATCTTATATTTATACATATATTTTTTTTTTCTTTATATACATACGCGTATAGACGCTTTAAACAAATTCTGCATGTATATACAAAACAAAAATACCAACAAAGTGAACATTATCGGTTTGTCTTTTTTTTTTTCTTAAATTCAGTTTTTGTTTTCTGCTCTTTCTTATTCTCTTCATCTCTATGAATGTAAATAGATGATCTAGTTCAGTTTTTCTTGTTTTTTTTCTTCTTTCTCTTGTCCGTATCTAGATTGTTTAATAAGAAACAAACCCGGAGACATTGCATTGGTGCTGATTATTAAAAATTGAACGAATATAAACATATTTTTGTTTCTTTGGCTATCATTCAGCTGCTTTGTCTTCATGTTGTTGTGTTCTCTTTTTTTCTTGGGTCTAACAATATACACACATTTCCTATTTCTTCTTTTTTTTCTTTCTTGTTTGATTTCATCATTCTTCGTACTGTACGCGTTTGTGTGTGTTTCATTTTCTTTAATATGGACTAAATTTATGCGTTCTTTTCTGTTGGAAATAAACAAAACGAGAAAATCGTACTTGTTTTATATGATTTTTTAAATAATTTTCAAAATCCGATCAATGCTGATATGATGTATTTATTTATAGTTATCCCTGTCTGAGTTACCTGATGTTTAGTTTATTTATTGTACTGATCAGCATATTGATTGAGACGGATTATTCAAGTTTTTTGATATTATGAATTATGTCTAATAACTTCTTTTTTTACAGGTAATTGGTATGACAAACATGATTTTATTTGATGAAGAATATTGAAGTACAAAACTTAATCTGAGCAATAACAAAAACTAATGTCGATGTGAGACTTGAAAAGTGTACAAACCGAGCGCGTTCTGTGGTTGTCATTAATAGAAAGACAAAATACGCGGACGTCTTTTCTCGTCGGTAATAAAAACCTACAAGAATTGGTCGAAAGACAATTAGCCGCAGTGTAGATTGATCGCAATGCTGAAAAAGAAAATTAGTAATAAAGAGAACCAGTAGTAGTCGTTGTAAAAAATTCCAATAATCCATAAAAATTTTCCTTATTTAGGAGCTTCTGTTCACTGCAGCTTTGGCTACTTGGTGCTGAATATAATGTTCTTCTTTGCGTAACATTTCGATAAATTCAGCATATGAATGTCAACATCCAATTAATGCTTGCCAACTAGATCATCTACGAATGTATTCCTTGGGTGTGGGTACTCAATGTGATAGTGGTTGTGGCATTAAGTTTGGAGTTGAGTGTATGTTGTGAGTGTACGATTGGATGTGTGGTTCGAGTGGTACTGTGAGAAAGGCGAACATCCACATTTACATCGTAGAAACGATTTTAGGGCCATTCGAATAGATTTTCATCTTCCATGTATTGATAGAATTCTAAAATAACTTTTAGATTGTTTTCTTAATAAAATACGTCAATGAACGAAATTTTTGCTCATGCTAAAAGTATTCTTGTTGTTTGGGTCGATGATGTCGATTCAGAAAATTTACTATCTTTTCGAGAAATAATACAAACAAAAGCAAAACGAGCACATATTGCTTTCGAAAACGTACAAATGTTATTTGAATGTAAGTTTAATAGAATTCATTCTAAGAAAAATGAATTCATTTTTGTTTAAAAAACAATAGCCAGACGTGCAACTTCATCATTTGATATTATTCTATTTGATTTAATTAGTAAAACCGATAAACCGACAAATATTGATTTAATTAATGAATTTTTTCGTTTACTTCATCCGAATGGTTATCTCATAACACATATTGAACATATTAAACAAACACAAGTTGTAGACCATTTTAAAATGTGTGGATTTAGTAGTTGTGATCCATTAGATTCAAATTCATCATTTTTAATTGAAAATAAAAATCCAGATGTTAAACGACGAGGTTCATTATGGTTATGTCAAAAGCCTTCATTTGATGTTGGTTATTCAGTACCATTACGAAGAACAGGTATTAGTCTAATAAGACAAGTATCAACGACAGGTGGAGGAAAAAAAACATGGACAGTTGAAGATGATGATGATGATATTATTGATACGAATGACTTACTTGATGACAAGGATCGAAAAAAACCTGACGTTAAAAGTAAGTCTTATGTTAAGATATGAAAAACATGCTATGATAGAATCTTTACTGAAAAAGTAATAGCTTTGACATCGCCTCCTTATAATAATGTCAGAAATAACGATAGCCTAATCTATCGAATTTTTCATGTAGTCTACTGATCCATAATAAGCTCTCTTAGTTGAAAATGATTTTATCAAAAATATACAGATGAATGAATTATTTTACTGAAAATAAACTTATTTGATAGTTTAACATTGATTTTGATTATTGAATTTGAGCAATGTTAATATGAATCTATTTAATATAGGCTATGATTGTGGTACAAAATCATCTGGTGACCGAAAAGCCTGCAAAAATTGTACTTGTGGTTTAGCACAAGAAGTTGAACACGAAGAACATACAAAGGCTCAAGAAAATGTTAAATCTTCTTGTGGAAATGTATGTATTGAGAAAAATCTTGCTTCTTGAAATTATTCTATTAGATTTGATTTTAATTTTTATTCTGCTATTGTAAAAGATAATGAGAATACAAATAGTGATATTATTAGAAAAATTTATTTTCAACCAAAACTCGAGGATTTCTATTAAAAACGGCGCACAAATGATGTTTTCATATGCAATTACAGGCAAAAATGAGTTTATATTTGTCGTGATATTGATTTGTCTCTATCAAAAAACGTCGTAGAGAGTTGTATGACATTTTATTTTATAGAGTACTGTTTGCTCTGTCACTCTCGGTAATTCTCAGACCTGAAAAACTTCCGTTTAGGTTTTTCACAGACCCTCAACTTCAGAAAATTATCGAACACTTTGTTTTGTTTAGTGTTATTTGGGTGATGCTTTTCGATGTACTGGTTGCCCTGCACGTGGTTTACCACCATTTAAACCCGGTGAACGTGTTACTTTGCCAACAGTGTCCGACGTGTGATTCAATTGATAAAATTCTTGTGACTGTTCTGTGATTACTAACAGTATTTGCTTATCTGACATCGTTTTTAAAAAATATTAACCATTTCTCATTTTATAAGTAAGCTTGTAATAATAATAATAATAATCTCCACTTAATATTTGTATTATAAACCTTAAAGAAATAAGATTCACTTATTAGAGAAGATTTTAGAAATATAAAACAAAATTTAAAAGAAATATGCTTCACAAAAAGCCTAGAAAAAAACTCAGTCATTTTATTTTAAGAAAATTCAACAAAATCATTGATTCGTCCTAATAAGTATTAAAATAAGTCTATTATTTTGATAAACATTCTTCAAATTAGAAATTATACAAATATCCATTGATGAATGTTTATGAAAATAATGCTATATACTTATCTTGCAAAAATGAAATTGAATATTATAACCAATAACTATAATTTTTTTAAATGGAATTTCTCACTTTCATCGATAGAGAGAAAAAACTTTCGAAATAAATTTTTCTTTTTCCTTCGTAGTTTATAGCGTATAACAACTGATAAGCAACCTACCTTAGTCTGAGAAAAGCCATTTTTTTGACATATGACTTTCTACCAGTGAAAAACTATAAATAGTTTTAATAAAATTCATTAGAACACTCATGTCTACAATAATGCTTCTTAATATCATCATATTGATACGAAGCATTCCAATGAACTAGATAGGGAAACCATCTTGAATTGTTTATTGATTATATGATTTCATGTCGATTGAAAACGAAGCAATGTTTATCCATAGAATCTATCCGTCCTTCAGTGAATCTACTTCTTCAATATCCAACACATAATAACTTAGCGACACATCTTTAAATCAACAAGAACATTTTTAATTCCCGCTCTTATTTTTGTTTTAATATAGTGTTTATTTTAATACCTATAAATATAGATTGAAATATAACGATGAAAAATTTAAAAAAAAAACAAAGGAAATAGTGCTTATCGCTTCAAGCTTTACATTAAACAAGTAGGAATCAAAAAGAAATATTTGTACGCACTTATGACCATTTCAACAAAGAAAAAGAAAAAATAAGCAAAAGAAAAATATCATCGAAACAATAACTTATCATATCCAACTGAAACTATTTTAAAAGTGCTAAAAGAAGTTACACTAACTGTCCTGAGCTATAATGATGTCAAGTGAACAAATGATAGACTATTACAGTTGTCATGATTAGACTGAAGATAGCTCTTCAAATAGTTCGATCTCAACTTTCTACACATGTACATACAATGCATTCTTTTAAAAATATATTGAATTTATTAGTAAGTTCAATCAATTCTAGTGCCATTGAATATATGACGGTAGTTATGAATCTAAAACGTGAAAGCGTCAATGTATAATTAATGAAGTAGGATATTGTAATCTACCAACAGTTCCATGATGTATCATGAAGTATTTCAGAAATTTCAAGATTGTTTATTTTTGAAGAAAAACTGAATGATATTCTGTGTTCAGTAATTCAGTCTGACCTTTAGAGACTAATACCAGCACTGCTCGTCAAAAATTCAGACTGGTTCCACTTCTCCCCACACTCATACCCTACATGAAGGTCTTATTTAGACAATCTCATATATATTAAATTTCATCCACTTTGAGTATTGCATTGTCAACATATAAATTTCACAAAATATTTACGTTTTTGTTAAGTTTTGTATAAAACACAAATATTTTGAGACATTCATGTGTTGATAATGTAATATTCAAAATGAATGAAATTTAATGTATGAAATTATCTTAGTGAGACTTTCAGGTATACGAAGTCTCACATTGAGATTCAAAAATATGTTTTTTTTTAATAGTTACTTGTCCAGAAGAGAAGTTCGATAAAAAGTCATGATATCGAATACATATGAACACATGACGACAATTGGAGCACATTATCTACAAATATTCTCTCGTTGAAGATTAGTGCTTTTGAGAGAGAAATATAAACTACTTTAAGCGAAAGTTTTTACTTACATTTTTACATGGATCATACAAGACAGTTCTCAGTGATATTGTTGCACATGTTAAAATCCAGCGAGTCTTGCGTGTGACCAAACAAAATTGAAATATTATTTCTCCGGTGTCCGGACAATTCGTCGCAATGATATAATCCAATCATAGCTTATTTTTTTTTTCAACAATGAAACGACTTATTCAATTAAGTTTGAAACATGTAATCTAATGACTATAAATATTGTTGAAAATATTACTCATGCCTAAACTTCGATTTTTAATTTCGAGATGAGCCACTAAAAAGAATCCTACGAAGAAAAAAAAATCGGACCCATTTCCTACTTCATAATTAATGTCAATAGCATGTAAAAAATCCTCGATTACGAGATCTCATCAAAACTATTTCTGGAATTGTATAAATCATCGATCAAAATTGACTAGTTTAGGTTTAAATATATAAAGTAACAGATGATGGTTGCTAAAATGACAGAATTTGTACATCGCATGCGAGAACTAAAATACAGAAATTCAATGGAAGTTGTTTTTTTCTGATGATGTCAAGACTGCTCTTCTTCAGGGAATGCTAAACTTCACTAGTTCTTTCAAAGTAGTCTCATTGTCAGAAGTCTTGAGCTGTAGTGCGAATAAAAAAAGACGCAGTGTCACTCTCAGTGATATAGAAAAACTTTTCTTACTTGTATAGCTCAGATAAGTTAACTTTTTATCCGAAAAAGAAGATTATAGTACTGTTCGCGATCAAAAATAGGAGTTTCGGCATAAGTAATATTTTCAATAATTTTTATAGTCATTAGATTACATGTTTCAAACTTAATTGAATAAGTCGTTTCATTGTTGAAAAAAAAAATATAAGCTATGATTGGATTATATCATTGCGGCGAATTGTCCTAGCACCCTTCAATATTGATGAATCCTTAGTCTTGGGGTTCTTGACACAAAAATATATTCGCCATTTTCAATAAATTTTCTTTTAAGCTTATCATATAGAAAAGTGCTGATTTTTTATAGCTATTCTCTTGTTTTATTATATACGTGCTCATCGTTATCAAGACCGAGACTAACCGAGTAGGCATCCATCGAACTCGAGAATAGACGGGGAATCCCGAGTTTTGGTTATTCCCGGATTTTTTCATTCACTTAGTCGTACTGGAGAAAACTTTAGTACACACGAAATATCTATACTGCTAACAAAATCTTTTTTTATTAACTGTACGACTATCTCCTGTATGATTAGCATTCTCTCCAATCCAACTGAGTGAATGATGAAACCCGGGAATGACTGAATCTCGAAAAGTTGCGGACTTGGTAAATGTCTACAATCGAGAGTGAGAGTCTTAGTCTCGAAAGACTCCTAAATGAAACAGTAGATGACGGCGAAATATAAGCACATCTCACATAAATCGTTTGCTAAATTTTATCTTTATGTTAAATCTATGAATTGAGAGAAACTCAAAATCTTCAAACAGGTTTCTTCAAAATATATTAGGCCCTGAATTTATATAAGAACAAATATTTCTTCTTATTGATTGTATAACATCCAGTGAAAAATATTTTGAAAAAAAAAACGGAACAGAATGGTTTCATAAAAATATGGAAACCTTTTTTCTATGTAAAGAATGTGTTCCTTTTGCTAGTGAATGCGTTCATGTTCAAGAAGAAACACTCAGCCTGAAGGAACTCGTTCTTTGCCGTTCCACAATAAGACGGAATGCTTTCTTTTCTATTGAAAAATTGTTCTCTATTTGAAGGGAAAGCATTCCGAACCATTCTTAAACCAATAGAATCCATCCTAATTCATTCTCTTTCGGAACGGCACAGATAGTAATCCATCGAAATAAGGTCGCTTTCTTTTACGTCTTCTAGAGAAGCATTAAAAGAATGAATTCTTCTAAGTGATGAATACTTTCTTTTGGAATTAAAGCACATTTCGATTCAAAAATCAAAGATCTGAAGCAAAGCAGGTTGAAACTGATGCGAGAAATGGTGGAACCCTCAGCTAGTTATTCTTTGGGGATGCTACGTCTGATTTAGAAAAAGCATGATTTTAATAACGGTTTGAGTTACAACGATTTGGAGCACGTCATTCGATCGAGCTCGTCGAGTTATCCCGGAAATGGTCTTTTGACGAATTAAAGATTTATCCATTAATGATTAGCCGTATGATCAAGAAAGTTACCTTCTCTCAAGAAGAGAAAGCATTCCAAAAGTGATGGAATGCTTTGTTGATTGTTCCGTTTTTGGAACAACTAAGAACACGTTCCAAAAGTGATAGAATGCGTTCTAGACCGTTCCATTTTGGAATGCTTTCCATTTTTTTCGGAACGTTTTCTCTTCTTAAAAAAAGGGCTTTCAATTTTTTGGAACGCATTCTCAACCGTTATTTTTTTACAAATATTTTTCACTGGACAGGATAGTTTTTCGATTGTCATAATTAACGTTGCTACAAGTATCATCTGCTTAGAGAAAGGAACAAATATTTGGAAAATGAATATACTAACTTCGAATGACAGTCGAACTTTGTCTCTGTTTCCAGATCTGAACAGAAGTTAATAGACACTAACACTTAGTTGATTCATTCATACAAATTTCGAGTTAGAAAACTGCAATGTTTTGCCTGTCGCTTAAGTTTCTGAAAGTCAGTTTTAAGATTAATTAAAAAAATCAAAATATGTAGTAGCTTCCATCAAAATGAACTTTATTGCTTAAATTTGAGATTGATTAAAGAGATTACTTCTTAGTTGAATAAAGAGATATAGGTGGGTGTAGGTGTGAGTGTTCGTTTTTTATCATTCCCACCCACATCCACACCCTCACTTAGTAAGCCTAAAGCTTAAGCATTATTCGTATTAGAATTAACTAATGTTTATGTGTTAGCATTAATTTAGTATTATTTTTAATGCTAATACATATACTGCATATAAGTTCTGGTCTGCTACCTTGGCATGCTACCTTTAATTTTTCAACGCATACCAGGGGGTGCTCTTTGTAGCTTCTCAAGAGGGTGTCGATGTGATGTGGGTGTGGGTATGATACTTATCCTTACACCAATACCCACAACCACACCCAACTTTATCTACTGCCCAGTTAAGTTTTTATAAGACTTCGAATTTTTTATCCATTTTACTAATCATATTTGCTTTTTTGAGGAAAGTAGGTATTCATTTTATATATTAGGAAAACCTTGATTGATTAAGATCATAAAATTACTTTTTAGCAAATTACATTCGAAGTGAAAAGTTTAGAAAATTTAATTTCATTTACAGCATAAATTTTTTCGTTAATTGGAACAAAATCTTTCCTATCTTAATTAAAAAATGATTTTCATATTGTTCGACATATTCTTTCTCTCCTGGAAATTCAACAACGATATCTAGTTAAGTTTGCTGAAGCTTGCGATTAAAGCATGTTCAAATATTCATTGTAAAAGAAGCAACAAGTTCAGGTCATATTATGTTTACTAAAACACAGTTCATAGTGATACAATGAAAAGATAATCATAACAATCATTGTCGTAGATGCTTCAAATGACTGACTTCAAAAGACGTATCAAAGAATGCAAGACAAATTGAAATGGTTCATGCAAAATCTATGTATAAATGAGAAATGTCTTAACTTTCTTCTGTTGTGTTAAAAACATACTTAATCAATAGATGCTTGTTAGTCCATTGAATGTTTTTTTTTCTTATCGGTATTAGTAACTGCTGGAGTTAGATTTGTAATCATGCACTTTATTTAAAATATATATTTTTAAATGTTTATGAAGTACAAGCTAGGTATGAAAAAGCTATTAGTGTAATCCATATAGAATTTAAATGTGAAACACGATGTAACTAGAAAAATCAACCAAATCCAAATTTGGAATGTTTTCTTCAAAGTCATTGATAGTTTGTAGAGTCTGTCAATAATGCTTCATGTTACCTGTGTCTCTGGGGCCTCGTACGCTTTCTAATCATGTTTGTAATAACTGCCATCGGCATGGAGAGCTTTGTGTATGATAGTTTGTGATTTGGCAAGAGAGAGGGAGGGCGAGATGCAAATTTGTACCCTATACACTTCAACACTCCTTGTCAGATCGTGTATCACAAAAGGGAGGAAGAACACGAAGGAAGGGAAACGTAAAACATTAAGATTTTGAAATATTATTCTTAGTAGTTCGATTGATATCAAATAAATAAATCCTATTCTTGATGCATGGATTGGAGTTTGTACAACTCGAATAATTTTTTATGAAGTTGCATCAAATTTTGCATGTTTTGATTACAAGTTTGACAATTGTTTGGAGAATCGATATTAGAACAGAGTAATCCTAACGTCGATATGATCTCTTTTGCGATGAGTTTGTAATAATCTTGTAAAATTTGGATGTGAGTTTTGAGTTTCAATTCCGTAACACGTTGATCATTCTGTAATTTTGTAATCATTCCTAGATACGAAATATCAGTTAAAATTGATGAAGATTCAATATTTCACTGAGAATTAGAACCCGAGAAAGTTTCGGAATTCGACATAGAATCAAAATCCGTCTTCTCAGATTCTGAATCTGAGTAATATTTTGAGTCCAATAGAGATCCATTGTTGTTTGGTAACTGATTCTTAATTAATGATATTTTTTGTGATTAGTTCACTCCACACTTTTGAACAATTACCATCGATGCAATCTATCAAAAAATTCAAAGTGATGCATGTTCCTTTTTATACATCAACTATTTACTCGATCAAGTGCAGGTATAACGAATATTGATTTCTTTT
This sequence comes from Rotaria sp. Silwood1, assembly GCA_905250075.1. Taxonomy (NCBI): domain Eukaryota; kingdom Metazoa; phylum Rotifera; class Eurotatoria; order Philodinida; family Philodinidae; genus Rotaria; species Rotaria sp. Silwood1. The sequence goes on from CAJNOP010000005.1 coordinate 4,510,020, forward strand.
AGTCCATGAGGATATGGATCTTTCTTTAAATTTTGCTTGATACATGAAAAGTACATTCTTTCGACTGTGTAGTTTAATTTCAAAGTTCAACAACAATATCTCGCACATCTGTACTACAATTAGATCGATAACTAGTGCTATAGATAGCATTGTCTATTGTTAATACACTGCTATCTTCTGAGCATTTCAATTGAACAATGTTATTTTCAGTAGCAGTTACATTATGTTGTATAAATGTTGAAACTAAACATTCCAATATATATTTCATTCAATATAATTACAATAATAAATGAACAATAGGAATTAAATGGATCCTTAAAAGCATATTCCACTGAAATCGATGTCTTGTATTCGTTGAAACAACGAGGCATTAGTACATACCGAATTGGTTCAATTTCAAATTCTGTTAACAAACTTTCTCAAAGCAGTATTCAAACAGTTGTTTTTCGAAATGATCTTCTGGCATATTAACATTCACTGACAAAAATCTTACCTGTTGTTAATGTTATAACATCACAAAGAATCGAATTCCAATGGGATATAAAGCTGACAGATGAAAGTTGAATTCCATTGTTACCATCTGCCTTCCAAGTACCATTTGAAACATGTTTCGAAGTGTATTCATGATGAAATGTTCCACTTATCGTTCCATCTGTTTGTTTAAAGGTAAAACGTGTATCGGCATAAAAGGCAGTGTCTAATTTATATGTGTCTTCATTTGAAATGCACTGGATAGTAATAGCAACGACAACACGATATGTTCGTGAGGGTGTGGGTGTTAATCTGCCCTTCATTCATACCCACACCTACACTCACACCCTATCATGCCGTGTATCATAAAACCACCAACACGACAGATATCACATTTCTCGATTACTGAAGTGTAATTTACCATTTGGATCGAACCATTTGAAGAGTCTAAAACAAAAAATAATAGTTAATATTAGCTTTTAGCTCTTGCATGTAGCTTACCACTTGTACGAGATCAACTTGAAAAGTCTAAAACAAAACAAAAATTAATATTAGCTTTTCATTTCGAAATGTAACTTACCATATAGGTCACATCCATTTGAAGAATCTAAAACAAAGAAAAAGTTTATATTATAGAACAAGAAATGAATGGGTAATTAACAATAACATATGAAAAAATATAGAAGAACAGCTAAATGATTTATTTGTAAAAAATAATGGATGGAAAATTGACACACGTGATATTTCGATATTTATTCTAAAACATCATCATCAGACGAAATCCAACACCTTGAACTAAAAAATATAATAATCTGTTCGAGTCAGAAACATAGCTAACAAGAACTGATATAAAGTATAATGAATTTATACACCCCTGGAGTAGGCATGGAAAAGTTCCTTGGTAATATATTAATGGCATAGGAATTCAATAATGTTTCGGCGAGTGCGTAGTAAGTTCATGAATGATTATGTTATCAGTTGAAAGTGTAAGAGAGTGTAGTTAGTAGAGTAGATGCGAAGTGATGTATAAATGACGATATCAATACACGACTTGTTTGTTTGGAGGATGCATGAGGATAAAAGGATATATGGTAGTGATGGTGAATGAATGCGTCATATTGTTTTTTTCGTTCTGGGTGTGAATTGAAGTATATATGCATGGGTAGAGTCTTTATGAGCTACTTATGATAGGTAAATCTGATAAACGTATCGTATGCTTTTCGTTGTTGTGTCTTTTTTAAGTTTTTTTGTTCAAGACCATCAGGATAAATGTATAATGGAAAATGATCGAATTATTTTGTTTAATTTTAGTTTTGATGCCTGTATTAATAGAGACTCTTTAATTGATAGTTTATATTCATGTCTTTCTTTTAATCAAATTTGGCAATCATTATCATTAAGTGTGTGGTCAGACGTAGAGTGATGTTTGCATTCGTTATTAATTGCTAATGATCTAATAAATTCAAATTCATGATTTATAGAGCAGTATATGAGAAGCAGATTTTAATAGCTCTATAAACCATAGTTGATAGTACATTGTACTTATAAATTTTTTGGTACGAAGCTATTCCATTTAGTGATAAGACCAGTGAATGTATAGGTTTCCTATAAACTTAGGTTTGGAGACCGCCACCCGGTTGGCGCTTTACCAAGACATCAAGAAATGATAGTACCTGTGTTATTAGATTTTCCTTTTTGTTCTTCTTTTTTCTCTTTTTCAACAGTAAATTTAATGGATCAATGGTATTGAGATAGAGTATAACAGGTGTCATCAACAGAAATTTTTGGGTCAACTAATACAAAAATATCATCCACATAACGTTTCCAGTAAACAATACCCATATCTTCACAGGACGACAAATATATTCTCTCAAAGTCTTGAAGAAAAATTTCAGCCGAAAGTGGAGCTAAAGGTGATCCCATTGATACTCCATCTATCTGGTCATATAATTTTCCGTCAAACAGAAAATGAGAATTTTTTGTTGCTAACTCAAGTAACACCTTTATATCTGCTCGATTTATTGCAGGTAGTTCGGCATTATCATCATATAAACGTTTAAGAATTATGTCTTTGTTTCAGCAAGTGGTATATTAGTATATAGACGAGTAATATCAAAGGATACCATCTTGTATTAAGACATAGAATTTGGTAGTGCAAGTAATTCTTTAACAAATGAAAATGAATCGCGAATCATATTTTTTTTTTCGATTATGTTTGATAATAATTGTGAGAGAACTTTTCCAATTCCGTAGTTAAATGTTCCAATGGCCGAAACAACCTGTCGAAGTGGAACATCTTCCTTATGTACTTTTGGTAAGCCGTAAAGATATCCAGAAATCGAACCGGTAGGCTTTACCATATTAAAAAATCCTTTTGAAATATGACAGTCATTAAATAATCTATTCAATAATTTAACTAATCTAGTTTCTCGACTAATTGTAGGGTCCTACGAGCGAAACGTAAATTTAGTTGAATCGTTAAGTATAGTATACATTTTTGATAAATATTCGGCTTTATTTAACAAAACAAATCCTCTGCCTTTATCTGGATGAGTAACAATAATTGATTTGTTTTGTTTTAAATTTTTTAATAAATGACGATATTTTTTCTGTTCAGTATTAATTCTATTCTGTAATTGTCCAAAACGATAAACTTGATGAGGAAATGAATCAGTAATAGAACGTAAACTACTTGTTAAAGTCAATTCTTTTGAATTGAGAACACGAACATCAGAACCAATAACTGTATCTTTCTTATTAAGTTCAGATACAAGGTTTTTATGATGTTGAGAAATATCAGTAACCCAATGAAAAACATTTTCAATATCACTGATAATATTCATATTATCAACCTTTCTAGGAACAAGACCATAATCTAATCCATGCGAAAGACAATTAGTTATGTCATTTGACAACATATGAGACCGTAAATTGTTAACAACCTTTCGATCGACAGAATGTATTCTTCTTCGACGTATTTGAAATGAATTTAGATATGTTGTCAGGTATATTTTGTTTCAGCTCATTCAGCAAATACATGTAATTTTCTTTTTAATATATGTAAATCATGATATTTGAAATTAATTTCAGCTTGTAAAAAACATCTTTGAAATTCCCTGCACGCTGAAGACATTGAAAGCCTTTCATTTGCAGTTTTAAGCCACAGAAATCTTGGAATAATGTCTCTAGATGGAATATACTTAAGGAACTTCAAATCGAGTAGGAACGATTGATAATGTTCATGTACCTTTTTCGTACAATCATAAATCCGTACTACATTTCGACCATAATGATAATTTAGGTAACCACCAATACTCATATTTTCCGATAACGCCATAACAACTGCTGAAAAATAAGAAAAACTATTCTTTTGCAAATTAGCCTATGTGTATGGGTGTTGCTTGAGAGGAGAACTGCGGTCATACCCATACTTCACACCCACACCCTATTATCAATATATTATTTCACTAGTTGCACAGTAGGTTATAAAATCATATGTATTCCAATATGTTTTGCTTTGCTATAGTGGGCATCTTTTGAATCGATTTTGGTTTTGCATCATCAAAATATAAATATTCTAGTTGTGATTTAGCCTGTACAAATAAAATATTTAAAAAAAAAGATGAATAACTACTACAATTCATCTCACTTTGAATGCATAAACACAGGTCTGACAAAGTATATGTAATAAACCGTAAATATGATATAAATAATCGTGTGATTTGCAAAATAATGAGCAAAGAATATCTTGTTGCTATTGAAATTCTATTAACATATTGCTATATGCATCAGGTTACATAATGTCATGTTATGGGCAAATCCTATGAATTTGTCGAATTCCTTTTGAATGCAGGGAAAATTTTCATATTCACAATCAAATGAGAAAAAATGGCAAAAAGTCAATGTGACGACAATCTTCACAGAGTTTTTTAAAGAAAAGGTATATCAACTCATGATTTTATTGTTGTGACGACATCGTCATATCCGTTCTTTTCTGATTATTTTCCTTCCTGCTATCGTATCTCTTGCTGTTCTATTTATACTTTCCACTCTCTCTCTCTCTCTTCTGGCTGCGTATATAAACGAGTGCTTTGTATGTAAATGAGGCGATTCTTGATAAGAATTAATACAATTAATCGTAATTCCATCAGCGCTAACTCTTCTTCTATACAAAAAATCGTCACAATTGTATCTTTCAAGAATTTATTGTAATGCTAGCCGTTCAATGTAGTACGATTTTTCTTGACTGAAAGGAGTGTCAAATGAAACAAAATGACTTGGTATGCTTGTAAGTTTGTTGGCACCAATGTGCCAGTCAGACTTTTCTTATAGCTAGGATCTCGTCCAATCTGATTTCGACCAATGAGCTGTTTTCTCACTTAATTGCCGATGAAATCACAACTTTTTGGTGTCAAGAATGCAATCAATAAAATAATTTTATGTGTAGGGTGTGGGGGATTGATGCGAATGAAAAAAAAATATCAAGGCATCTTCATCCATACCAAAAATCACAACTATAGCCAATTTCGTCCTAAACCACACACTCATATAGGTACAACCATATTCTTTTGATTATGTGAAAAAGTCAAAATGAAAGATCAGAATGTGTATGTATTGTCAGATACGACATAAATCTTTCTAACTATTCCATAGACAACAAAATACATTTATTAGAATTTCACATACCCTTAATCGGCATTTAAAATAGCTTATACATGTCATCTCGATTCTTATATTAACAGCAGGCCATGTTAAAAATTGGTTTTGATTATAAAATTCGGATAAAAAACAAACTGATCTTTTTCCGAACATTTCTTTGTGGATGCAACTGCTGTTGAAGTTCAAATTTTAAATAATGTCGATTTTTTTAAAAATATCAGTTTAACTTGAAAAAATAATTTCAAATAAAAATTATATATATTTGTATTACCTTAGAGAAAAATTGATTCACGTTCATGATAATGTATCTCCTATTTATTTCAACCTAAAATATAAAGGAACTTCTTTTTTAAATTAGTTGTACTTTTTAAATTATCATTAATTGAATCATTGAATAAAAATGCATTGGAATGTCTTATCACTAGTCATTCTTTAATTTTAAACGATCTGACTCACTTCAAATCATATTCGAATGACTTTCGTTATATATGTGAGTTTGTTTCTGTTATTTTTGTACTCATTCTTTTCACAATTGTTTTATACATGTTTTACTATTACCACGTGCAATTCTATTTCATCATACGTGTATTTGAAGAGAAATGAAAAAAAAAGAAAAAGAACGAGACAAGATAAAGAGAACGGAAGAAGAAAAAGCCTTGCCATACTTCAAAAGTATGAATCGAGTCATATGAAAACGAAAAGAGTAAAGAGCGTACGAAGCAAAAAAAAACATTATTATCAATAGCAAGCGTACGGGCTGCAATTCTTTAACTGTGGTGAGTTTATTATTAGGAAGATTCGAAAAGGTAAAGAAACTACTTGCAATGTTATAAATTTAGTATTGAGACACTGCGAATATTAGGAACATGTCATACATATACAACATTGACAATTATGATCGACTCTACATAAGTCGATTGATAGGGCAATGTATGCCAGTCACTGGCTGTGTTGATGCGTGAGTCTTGCCGTAAAAACTGTTCGAAAACTACAGTTTACCTGCAGTTCGTCATGGTTTATCTATAGGTCTTACTTTATGAATATCTTTGGTCTCTTAGGAAAAATCATTGATTTCAGTCAAAAATAGTACTTTCTGAAGGTTGTGAGTGCACTCAAGGCATCCGTGGCAGCTACAGCTAGCTATATCGACTGTTTCGGGTCACTTTTCAAGTTTGACTATCTATTAAAGATAGTATCACAGATAGAGTAATTGGTTAGAGGACTTGAACGATTGAAAGAAATGTAATGCGTTCTGAAGAAAGGATACTTTACAATTAGCAAACAACAGCCCATGTGTTCGACTGCAGTGAAACTGCGATTGCACTGTGACCCGTAATTGCGAAAAATTGCGTCGCAGTTTCTATAAGAGATCACAGATGAGATTTTCGTTGTATCAATTTTTTTATCGTGAATTATGTTAAAGAAACTTTCACCATACAATAAATTAAAATATTTGAAAAAATTAAAAATTAAAAATTTAGCAAAATAAAAAACTTAGAAATTTTTATAAAAAAATAAGAACAAGAATTAAAAAAAGTTTTTCATATTAAAAAATAATACATACAAAATTTTTAATATTAAATTTCAAAAAAAATTTAAACATTTAAAAAATAGAAGAATAAATATCTACAAATATAACATTAATATACAAAAAAAATTTTAATTTTGAAAAAACTAAACAGTTGAAAATAAAAAATTAATATTTAGAAAATAACAAAAGTTACTAATAAAAACAAAAAATATTAAAAATCCTGTCGGAATATTTATTCTGCTTTTTGTAGTAGAATGAATAAAGGAGCCGAAGTCTTCTCGATACGGCTTTTTATACAGTGTCTACGTGGCTAAGTTTTAGCGCTGGAGTGTGACCAATTATAAATAAAGAGGAATGAATTATAATTTGTCAGTATCAATTACAGTGGATCCTGTGATACGATTACTGCGACGCAGTTCATAAA
>CAJNOP010000005.1:4517620-4537874 GCA_905250075.1 Rotaria sp. Silwood1
CTTTTCACGCTACATCTTTTGATATATTTTGTTTTTATAATAGGACGAAGTAAATGATGAAAAAATGGGATGCAAAGCGCGGCCGTTCATTATGTACAACCAGTTACTTTTTACAGCTTTTTGTATGTCTTTATTTTTCATCTTTTTTCAAATATATCTTAAACAGCTTCCAGGGTCTAGTCATATATGGTTTTGTAGAGAATTTCAAGCACTATCTCTTGATAGAAAAGAATGTTTTTATCAAAGGCATTATATAGGAGATATCTCAAAAATACTAGGAGGACAATTATTTATGGGAATTCTATAGTACTTTTTCATGCTGCTATATTCATCAAAGCTGACTCTTAAATAGACAAGAGTCATGTGCGTACTCGGGTAAAAGTAGAAGAGCTCTCAAACGCACACCAATGTGCACCGATGAAGGTCAGAATTGGGCGATGAGAGACTAATATCTCACAATAAAGAAAAAAAGATGCAGATCAATGAAGAACTGATCACTTAGAGACACGAACCATGCGCAAAAATCAGATCAAAAAACTTCAGGACTGTGCTGATATTAATGTCACTTCTTATTGGTCATTCTTTCTTCGCTCCTCTGTTCTGTCTCATATCTAACTGTATGTTATATGAAAGGTAAGAACATTGTGGGTATATGAGATAGTATTATAAACGCCATTATTGAGGAGATCGGTAAGCTAATGAATCCAGTTGGTCATTGCAGGATCACACAGTCTTATTTCGATGTTACTGTGAAATTTCGATCTTTGTACGGATTTCTCATGACAGGCAAGAAAATTTTAGGATCTTGATGCAATACATAGAAGTAATCTCGGACACTTTCAGGCAACAGAGCAATTTTCAATGAAATAAGAGTTGGCAACTTGATATCACATGGCAAATATTGAGATTCAGAAAGAAAACAAAACTAGTTCTAATAAACACTGGAAGAATCGATGTAGAATTTTAGACCCAAACACGTTAAATTAAGTATTTTTTTTATATTATTTCTAGAAGCAGAAAAGATACTTGTATATAAACCTTTTTAAGAAATTATTAGATTATTGATAACTAAGTAGTAGTTTTTAGTACTATACGAAGTAATGTTAAAAAGTATTCTTTATTAGGGTGTGGGTGCAGTTGTTTTTATACTTACATGTGTAAATACAAATAGAAATGGACAAACACTCGCATTCACACTCAACATACTAAATTTTAGATTTTGTGTGTCCTATCTCCGTCGATCCATAGACAACAATGACACTCGAAGAGCAAATACAAGAGGTAAGAGACAAGTAGTGGTTAATCTGTTTTTACAAAAGAACTTCTATCGAAACAAGATGACTTCCTCGAAAAATCGAAGAGGATAGTTTGAAATTCATGACAAAAAAATATTTCCAGATGTTGTGTCTGAACAACGACTAAAATTTATGCATGAACGTTTCGTCTGTTGTAGATCACTGCTGATATCCACGAACTCAAACGAGTGATCGACTATACTACTCGTCCTCGCATAAAGGAAAATCTGGAGCTTCAACAACGCAAATTCGAAAAGGAATTAGTCCAACTTCAGGAAAAGCTTCAGAAGCAGCAGCAACAACAACAAGAACAACAACAGGTTGCTGCTCAAGCAGAAGAAAAATCAGTTAGTGCCAGTGCCCAATCAACAGCTACCCGATCCTACACAAAAGATATATCAGTCTATGGTAGGGCAATAGTACAACAAAGATTTCTGTCTGTTTTCTACTATTGATTACAGCGTGGGATCAAAGTGATAAATTTATCAAGGTCTACGTTCAAAATCTCGACGGTGTCGGCAGCTTACCCGAGGACCACATCCAGTGCTCCTTCGAAACACGGTAAGAATTCATGGTAAAGCCTTTCTTGGATTTCAATGACTTGAAATTGTACTATTCTAGTGGCTTTCATCTGCAAATTCAAAATCTAAAAAGTTTCAACTACTCTTTGAAGAAAGTCGGTCTTCTGCATGACATTCAACCGGATCAATCGACCTTCAAAGTCTGTTTCTCATATCGAAATATCTTGTGTTTTTTATAAACTTCTCGTACATCTAGGCCAAAAAAGATATGATCATTTTATCTTTACGAAAAGTCGAGCCGAAAAATTGGGAATGCTTTTTAAAGGACGAGAAAAAAACGCCTATGAAGTAAGTGAAATCTTTTTGATCTTACAGTCTTCCTTATGTTCTAATGTAGGCCAATCCCGAAACTTGATCAGACAAAGGAATCGAGTGAGTCATTCTTGAATATGGTGGAGGAAATGTACGAAAATGGTGACGATGATACGAAACGAGCCATTGCCAAAGCTTGGGTTAAATCACAGGAGAAGATGAATACGCTTACCGCTGAATCGCATGATAAGAAGAATACTGGCATTATTAAAACTCCCGATTTTACAATCTATCCTGCTTAAACGAATCTAAGATGGAAAGACATTTTAATTCGGATTTTTTCTGATATTTTTTTAGTAAGGTGATCATCATTAAAAATAATCATACATCGATGAGGCTTTCTATTGAAATAAATTATTTACTCACGACATTGAAACTAATTTCTTTCTTTCAAAGACAGTGCTTGGTCACTGTCGAATATAATTGTTCTGAGTTCGAAATAAGTATTATATGGGACTTGCTATTTCTATCATCATTATTATGTTGGTGAAGCCTTCGAGAGTATTGCTCTATGAAGATCTCATAAAACTTGTTTTTAGTAAACGAAATGTACAACTCTTCTAAAGTCATACAAAACTTCTTCTATATGCTTGGACTTATCGAAAAATACTGAGATTTCAAAACGTTATTCAGAAATCAAGTGAATCGACTGTTCAAAGAAGTCACTTTGATTGTTTACACACGATTTCACCCATGGAAGGTTGTAATTGTTAGTGCGAACAACCCAGAGTATTTTAATAGATCAAAAGAGCGATTCTGGGTGTTAATCTTGAAGGGAATCAGTTTTCGGTTGTTCTTGACGGTTTATTTTTGCTATGAGCTGAACAAAGGAGTGTTTTTTATCAATAACTCGTACAGGTTTTGACGCTGTTAAAGGGACTTGTGTGCGTTTTCTCACAGTTCAGTTTTGTGGTGATAGCGTAAAATAGTGATAACGCTCTGTATAAGAAGACTGTAAACAGCCGAATTTGTCCTGCTATTATGATCGTTTGCAAGCATACTTGTTTGACCCGTGATGATGACTGCCTCAGTAACCATCGAAATGCATCTCATGAAGCTTCAAGTCAATTTTATTAGAAAGGCTCATCCTATCTCGACTTCTAATTATTCTGTTTGATTCTTTTTTGTCCTAGCCGATATACAGTTGATCTGGATTCAGAATATAGCTGACGATTAAACCTTGAGAAAGTTCAGAATGCGTCGCAAGTAGTGTCGAATTCAAATACATTCTCTATGGAAGACAGCGTCATCCTTTGAGCATATTAATATATGTGCTTATTAATCAATCTCCAATTCAGAAGCAATAACAAAAAAATCATAAAAAAATCTATTCAAAACATTCTTAACTCAAAAAACAAAACTTTGAACGACGTCTAGTGACGCTTTCGTTGTAAAATTTGTTCGATAATAGTCTTGTAATAGAATCTGCGGATTATTGCGAATCTCTTTATATCTCCATTTATTCACAGAATTTCGATTAGTATGATAATAGAATTCTTAAGATACCTCATGAGTCTCGTCAGCGAGGACAAAATAGACTACAGCAGCGTTTCTGCACAGCCACCCTTTAGTCAATAAACGAAAAAAAACAAAATCTAGATCTTATTTTGAGATTTTTCAAATGTTTCTTTATAATGCAAAAGATTTGGATGATTGAAAGGCAGAGTTTTTTCCAATGATTTCTGCAGCTTGTTGAACATTCGTCATTGCCGTACTGTACTCTTGTGCCTCGAAGTATAATATCGCAACATTATGATAAATCTTGAGTATGGGTGAGTGTGGGCATTGCCTTAAACTACACCCACCCTAATCAATAAGACTATAAACTAATGAATGTAGTTTTGGTAAATGAGCTAAATGTTTGAGAATATTATTAAGATATTTTGTATCAATATTATCAAAAATTAATGTTTTAAGTTGAATATAATCCCAAATAAGGCGTGATGGTGAGAAAATCATATCAACAGTAAATGGATTTGATAAACGAAGATAATTAATTCAATATTTATTTGGTTTAATCATATTTTTATGATAAAGATCAAAATTTAATTTTGACATTGTTGTAATATTTATTTGAATTAAAAGATTTCTATTAATAACTAAATTTTTATATCGTTGATTAAGATAAAAAAAAACCCTTCATAAATATGGTAAACATCAAGATATTGAAATATTTCATAAATACTTTCATTTGCTACATTTTCCAAATGAGATCTAACTTGAATAAAATTCGATAATTAAATAAATCTCACATAACTGACTTGTTTAAGATTACTAAAATCAAATAAAAATAAAAATAATAATTTATTAAATATAGACAAAAAAATTTCACATTGATTTTCCATCTTTGGTTTCTTATTGTCATTACCATCATAAACACTGTCGTCTAACTGTCGTTTCATTCGTTCCATATTTGAAATGATAAATAATGATGATACTAACCTCAAATAATGAAAACAAATATATATATGACACACACCTGTGAAATAACATTCTCGCTTTCTAATTCATAAATGATCATGACGCCTTATTGTGGTGCATTATATATGAAAAATTTATCGATATGAAATAGTTTTTCAAAGAAGTATTACTTATTGTTCAGAATAATTTTACTTCTATACAATTCATTTCTTTCTATAATATTTATTTTTTTATTTTGAATATTTTTTTCGTCTTATAATTGAAATTTGATTAAATCAATTAAAAAATGATTTTCATAGCTAATAACGAACTTGTAATTTTTATTTGATCTTCATTTAAACAAAGGAATTTTTTCTAAATTAGATCAATGGCATCATTTACTAAAGAAGAAAGATTTGAACTAATTGAATAAAAAGCATCAAAAATGATAAAACTGAAAAAGAATTTCTATTTTTTGTCGATCATCAATAAAATGACTACAAAATCATTTGGTTTTCTTAGGTTTGATAATACCGAAGAAGAACAATTGTTATTTAATAAATACTCGTTAAAATACATAAGAATAAACTCCAATCGATTGGAAATCTCAGTGTGAAAAATAATAAACGAATAGTTTTATTTCTAAAGATTAAATCGAGGTCAAATGAAATTTGAAAGGAAAGTTTCAAACAAATCGAAATATTTGATCAAATATAAAGAACTGATGTTCTTTAAGAATTACTTTTTTTCAATAACTAATTGTTTAATTCTTCAAATTTATTGATCTATTAAAATAATTTTTATGAAAATAAAATTTCCAGTGAGGTTATGAATGTGGATGTGGGCATGGGCGTGGGTGTAGCGTGTGGTGTGTGGGTGTGGATGCGATGGACTACAGAAGAACAACTCACACCCGCACCCTAGAAAAATAACAAATAAAAACTATGAAAATATGACGGTAATTTAATTAGAAAATATTGTTATAATTTTCTATTTCAGAGTGTCAATAACATGACACACGAAGATATGCTTCAATTTTATAAAAGTCATTGTCATAATTATGAATCTTCGTGTCATTTTTTAAATAGTGCTTGTCATGATTTCAATCGACATTGAATTCGATTCGAACACATCTGTGGTACAAAAGATATTTATGACATTGATATCGTATGTTACATTTACTCTTTATTTCTTTACGACAAATTCTTCAATATTTAACTCGCTAAACAAATTTGAAGAGAAACTTTCTTCAAACCACTATTTTCATGTGTAATGCAGGCATGTTTAAATTTTATCCAAGAGCATCATAATAATAAATCATCTATTGATGTTCAATTAATTAAAAATATTATTGAATTATATTGTATATAAACAATGGTTTTTTTTTAGTCTGAAAATTTTCCTTTAGTGGATAGTAATTTTAGTAAGAAAAAAAAAAAATTAATGGATCAAGATTCGAGAAGTGAACCAATTACTGATATGTATAAACAATATTTTGAGAATGAATTTCTTCGAGACAGAAGATTTTTATCGCTAACAAAGCGTTCCATCTCTCGAAACAGATTCAATTGTTGAATGTGTCATTCAAGTAAATCTTTTTATTTAATCATCAAATTTGTCATTAGAATTTGTTTTATTGATTATAGATATCAGAATATTTTGATCAAGAAATAAATTTTGCCAAACCTTTCTTGCTGAAATCTAAATCTACAGTTCAAATATTATTAATCAATAAACTAGAAGATATATTTATTCCTAGTTTTAATCTAAATACTATTATAGATGAAGCGAAAACAATTGTATCTAATGAGAATAGTCACAGTGACAATTGTGTTTCTTTTTCTAATTAATAATAAATAACCATGTCTTTGTATTAAATATAGATTTAAGATCTCTATATCAACTAATCAGTCGAATTCCAAAAATTAAATACTAACTAGTACAGTTGATCGAAAATTATATTTATAAAATTGGTATAGATACTATTGAAAGTATCAGTAAAATTGCAATTGATGTATGCTTAACTCTTTTTTTTCTCATTTTTTATTCTCTCTCTGTTTTTTTATATTAGGGTTCAAAAGTGTATGTTGAAACAATAATTAATATTGATAAGAAATTCTTAAAATTTTTTTAAGATTCTTTTGATACTGCTGCAAGTTTTAATGTTGTCTTAGATAAAGTACATGTTTTTATATCTGAGTTTCTATCTATTATTGAAATGATGTAAGCTTGTAGTGAGCTTATAAATAATAATGCAGTAACACAAGCAGCTGGAACAACAACAAAATCATCCGAATTACTAGATCGATATTGTGATACACTTTTGAGAAAAGGGTTTGTTGCATTTCACTTGAATCTATAAAAATTGATGATTTGATTTTTCTAGGAATCAATCAATCGAAGAGACTGGTCTTAAAGTAAAAATTCCATCACATAATGGTGCTACTATGCATTTCAAAATATAGTGTGCTACACTGTTTTTGAATAACTTTCGAAAGGAACATCACAAATACACCGGTATATTGATTGTACAAATTCGAATTCTGATTGGCTATCAATGGACATTGTACAATGATTTTGTCCTTTTGAATTTAATTATTCGAATTTTTTTCTTTTATCAATATGAAAATATCATAATGAATGCATTTCTAATGAAAAAAGAAGATTATTTTGCTATAAATTTTTTGAAAAACATTACAATGCAACAGCTGATTGAGTTTCATCGATTCGTATTTACTAGCAGTTGATTCATTCGGTTATCAACAAACAACGCAAAAGCTAACTTGCTACCATAAAAAAATACTTGCTAAATTAAGAAATGCTTCTATACAGTTTTTGTGATATGATATTGATACTAATGGAATATTTTCTAAGTGACTTGTTTATTGATTTATTTAGATTGATTAATTAATCATTTAAAAAAAAATCAGGACAAATTTTATTGGAAAACGCTCAAATCTTGCTCTCTTCCAAGCAACATTGTATCCATGGATGGTTCAGTCACAAAGCCTGGGTAGTCTCGAGTCCATCTTATGTTGAATAGATAAAGGTTTCAATAAGTTTTATCTAATGTAAAAATTTTCTATTGCTGCTTAACTTTCATTTTCTTCTAATGGATAATGCATTATTACAAGGGCAGTGCACATTCTATTTACTACCACCTCGTGTCCAATAAGCATCAGTGATGACGCCACAAGTCTTGATTAAACATAAGCCTTCCTCCAGATTGAAGCTTCGTAGGCTATTTTCGGCTCAACCACTGTTTTCATTCCATCAGATTGACAAATTTGAGCAGTGCATCATATTTTTTGTGCAAACGCCAATATTTTTCGTTGCAGCCGATTTAGAAAACATTCTTGAGAAAACAATGAGTTTTATACAAATAAATATTGGATCATACATCGGCAATGACTAGAAGTGAGGATCTTTCATTACAAATGAAGACTTGTACGAAAAAACTTGAGCCAGATTAACTAAAATCTTCCAAAATTTTCCACTGCCTTCGGCGACTGAGATTATATGCCTAAGAAACATTTTCAGCAGTGCAGGAGCTCATAATGCAACAGTTTTTTTTCTGAAACATTTCTGCTTCGCCATTGAACTTGTTCCAGATAAATCAGATCAGAACCTCTTTTTTCGAAAGTTGCATTTTGATGAACAGAAACATTTGCATTTTTCTTTTAATGCACGTTTTTTTTTCGTAAGTTACGAAACTTTTTTTCAGTTGCACTACTGTTACACAGTTAATATGATCTTCGCCGAAAATCATATCGTCGAAATTCGGCCATCTTCATTCTAATGATCGAACCTATCGACGATATTGTGAGATGATACTTGCAGTATCTATATACATGAATGTATATCATAAGTATTCAGAAAAAGGGAACGTAAGGAATAATTGCCGAAACGAAACTCACGAACATAGTTGATCGAAAGACATTCTGGAAACTTCATTCTGATGATGTTCATAGTTGCAAAATGTGAGTTTGATAAAAGAGACACTAAGTGTATCCCATCTAAATGGCATTCAAAAACTCGTCTTCTCTCGTTTTTAACATCCAGATGAGGATCTTATAAAAAATCTTGAGATTAACGTAGAATCATATCGTTCCATCATCTATGATTATATCTGAAATTTAGCTCTACTAAAGCCATTATGATATTAGAATTCATGTTTCTTCAAATTTTGTCTCTAATGGGATTCAATATAAAATCGTTACATACGAATCGTTGTGTATCGAAAAAACTGTCCAAGAAATTATAAATATGTTATGTATGATTTAAAAATTGGATGTTTGAATCTATTTTCGTTTATATTGCTCTTTCTCTTTGTTAGATAAGCTATTAAACATACAAAATAATTCTATATAAGTATGGCCACGGCTCGTTCAGTGGCAATAATTGGTGGCGGAATCGGTGGTTTGACTGCTGCTAATGCTTTAAAACACATAGGAATGTCCGTCTCATTATATGAACGTGCGCCTTATTTTATTCCAACAATCGGAGCAGCATTTGGTCTTCAACCTAATGGACAAATGTCGCTTGCACATATTGGTTTCAAAGATCAAATCCAAAAAATTATTCATCCTTTTCATAGATGGCAAGTTATTAATGACAATGGTGAAGTAGTAGCTGCAGCTGATAAACTAGCTGAATATGGAAAACGATTTGGTTATTTTATGGGTGGTGCTCTTCGTTCTGAACTTGTTGATGTATTAAAAGAGCCTCTAGAAAAGAATGGTATATTATATTATTCTCATAATATGATTGATATTAAACAAGACAACGATGGTGTTACCATTTCATTTGACAATGAAAAACAACAAAAACCAGTTCGAGTTGATATGGTTGTTGGTGCAGATGGTATACGTTCAACAGTTGTTAAACAAATCTTTACTCAAACAGCTTCAGCAATACATTCAAAAGAAAATATTTTCTATGGTATGATTGATAATATTGATCAACAAACATCTCTTAATCCAATAATAACAGCAAAAAATACATTAACACAATATTTTAATCATGGAGAATTTCTTAGTTATCGAGCTGGTAATACTGGACAATTAATGTGGGCTACTACATATCCATCAGTTACACCTCCATCAGTAAGTGATGATGCTGAATGGACAAAAATGAATAGTCAACGTGAATTAAATCAAGTGTTAACAAGATTTCCTCAATCACATCCTGTTCATCAATGTGCAGCCGCAACAGATAAAAAACGTATACTTCATTTTGGCTTATATTATCGTCAACATCTTAGTGATGGTTGGCATCGTAATAGAATTTGTTTATTAGGAGATTCATGTCATGCAACATTACCTTATGTTGGACAAGGAGCAAATATGGCAATTGAAGATGCTATATCACTTGCAATGTGTTTAAAAAAATATAATTTTCAAATGGAACCAGCATTTCAAGAATACTACAAAAACCGTTTTAATCGAACAAAACGTGTTGTAAATATGGCACGTTATATGGGTTTATTTTTTCATTCAGAAAATCCGATTATTCACTCAATACGAGAACGTTTGGTACCATGGCTCATGAACTCTGATAAGATCATGACAATGATCGAAAAAGAATTATATGAAAATTGTCCTGTTTCTACGAAAGAGAAGAATATCATTAAATAGATGATCTTAAATAAAGATCGAGACCTTTTTTTCTTGTAGTTTTAGTTTAACAAAGTTGATAAAATAAACTCGCATAAGAAAACTTCATTTGTAACTAAATATATATTGCTATAAAGATGATGTATATGAGGTACACATTCTAATGAATAATTAGAAAAAAACATTTGCATGATTGACGATACAACTACGATTGTAAACCATAAATTGTATACGTATTAGCATTACATGATTGATGTTACTATAACTTATGGTTGCGTTTCGCAACGGAAACTCGAACGAGTTGAACTAAATCTATACCATGGATTGATTTTCGAGCGAAAATTAGCAGTTCTTTTTTAATTTATTTTTTGTTTAAGATATTGTGGCAACTTGATCATTTCCGAAAAGGATGTAGATGTGGTTGCATATGTATGAGTATGACTGATGAAAACAACACACATTCACATCCACATAATCGTTCTAAGAGTTGTCTAGTTTTATTTAGACTTCTTTATGGGTTCAATGTAAGCCCAAGTGGTGAATTACAATTGAGATAGTTCCTTCGTAAGCCAAGTGTCGTCGAAATGATGACGAATACAGTGATGCAAATGGTGCTTAATTTTGGCTACTGATACAATACTCTAACAGTTATTTATTAGGCATCTTTATACAGATAATCGTGACACGAGGAAACTGAGTAACTAACGACTCAGCGATGGCTATATTGACATGCACATTTGAATAGTTTATTTGCTTTTGTATTTTGTGTTTTTAAAAACTGAATTTGTCATGAAAATTGTCTTACCAATACGAAACGATACTTGAAATGCTTAGTATCAACTTCTTCTTTATTAGTAATCGAATTGTTTTTATAGTTTAGTAATTTATTCATGACCACTTCTAGCAATATCTGTTATATCTCTGTCATCACCTGTAGTGCCTCTTTAGAGCTTATAACTGTTGTATATTCAGTATTTCAATTCAGTAATAGATTAATGTGCACCTGGTCTACATGGATTATATACTGCCATATGTTCATTATAAAATCCATTTTAAGCATCGATGAGAAAAAGAACTTTTCTTGTTTCTACACCGAAGGATGTTACATTCGATCGTAGTGGTCATGATGATAAAATTTTACCGCTAATACTACAAATAACAACTCAAAAGAATAATCAGAATGAGTTGAACATGCCTATTGACTTTATTTCTTTTACATGAAAGTTATCTACACTAACTAAAGTATTGACTTCTGGATTTCTGTTTATTGATATTACTGTAGTGAGAAGTATTCAGTTAGCCATTCTGCATTGTATTGAAAATATATCTACAGATTACATAATTGAGCCATCCAGCAATGTCACGTTTCAATAGTGATGTACTCGAAAGTACTAGTGACATAAAGAAAAAACGATACTTATTCAGATATTTTTAACTGACGAGGAAATCTTCCAAAGTGTTAAATCGCTTTTCCATCGAAACAATGTTCATTTGATGAATACTCGTGAGTAATAGAAAAAAGTATGCAAAGGTTTGGTTTTCCGTGCCTTTGTTCTCAAAATATTGATATTTTACTGGATTTTTCAACAAAAAAGCCGTGGTCTCTTTCACCTCACGTAAAAAAGCAAATTTCTAGTTTCGACTTTAAATGGAGTGTGGGTGTGCATATGTATCATCTGCCACCCAAACCCACGCCCCCACTCACACCCAAACAGCCCTTATGTGCTGGTATTTTCACAGTTTTATAGGTCTCAGAACTAAAATAATAGTTACATGAGAATTCGCATTGATCTCGAGCAGAATAAGCTACTATAAATGATTAAAACGCCAGAAAATTGTTAAGAATTATGGCGCAGAAGTAGATTTTTCGATAGCTGACAAAAGGAAAATCGTTCACACACTCCACAGATATCCTGTGCTGGTTAGGACTCGACGCAGATTCTCATGCAACTATTATTTTGGTGCGTAGCTGTCTATGAGTCATAAAGATAAAAAAATTTGTCAAAATAATCTGATGCGGCATTGCATGATATGGAGGATAAACTGTTACCAAATTTTGACGCAGAATTCAATTGTGAATCACATGGTGATCTTGATTTCTCGGAAAAACATATAGGTCAGGAAATCTTGTTAATCTTTCACTTTGTGATACAATAGAGTACTGAAAACAGGATGCGCACCACGCAGAAACTGTCCTTGGGCGATCTAAATGATATTCGGCATCTAAGAATAGAAATTTCCACGAAATTTGAAAAACTTTTCCACCGTTGACACATCAGTTTCTCGAAAACCTACTCGTTAGAGAAGATCCTAGATAGAACTATCGTACGTGGCTGAAGAAAAATTTTTTAACTAAAAAGTTCGAATCTACTCTAGAAATTGTGGGTGAGAGGTAAGAGTGTGATGGTCAGAGTTGTGACAAAGAGATAGTTCTCATCCACCCATACTCCCTCATGCTCCTTAGCAGATTAGTTGTATGAGGATGAATTTGATAGGGGCTTGTTGTTGATATGTGCGAGGAGACCATATCAATCTATATGTATATGTAAGGCTGTCAGCTGAGTAACACGCTGTTAGTCACAAGTATGCAAATAATTACATCGAAGAAAGAATTTTTAGAAACATTAGCTATTTACTCAGACAGCATAGAATTATCGGAAAGGAATGACGGCTAATCACTTTATCAAGTTCCTTAACTAAACAAAATAGTGTTTACTTTAGTATCTTTGCATGAAAATATAATAGATATACAAGGCTGGGTGCTAGCTGGTGAGACTTACCCATCTTATCTGCATCATCATTCTTGTCATTTCTGCATTTTGTTGTTTGTTTTGGAATTAAATCTTGGCGTAATTTATCTGCATAACAGGAGAACTTAGCAATTAAACCAATTGTATTTTCTACCCAGTGAAAAATTTTGGCGATTTTCAATCGGATTTTTCTGCAACAAAATCAAAATTAAAATCGATTGATAATTTTGATTATTTTTGATCCTGACTTAACTATTTTTTGATGTTGTTTCTTCTCCTGCATGAAATTTTCTGATTGAAATCGGATTACTCGACGCAAAATCATGATTATCAATCGATTAATAATTTCGATTGACTGCAAAATAATTCGATTTTAATCAGAAACTTTCATACAGAATAAGAAACAACATCAAAAAATAGTTAAGTGAGGATCAAAAATAATCAAAATTATCAATCGATTTTAATTTTGATTTTGTTGCAGAAAAATCCGATTGAAAATCGCCAAAATTTTTCACTGGGTACAGTGGTCATAGCTAAAGCAAATCTCACCGCGTAAGTCAATAATCTAAAAGAAGGAAGAGTACTAACGTTTCGTTAGTATGAGTGATAAATTGTCTTAAGAAAAGTATGGTCAACAAAAAACAGACATTTCTGAAAAAAAAATATAACAATTCTTAGTTCTAATAAATAGACCGATATAGAAATGAGAGGGTGCGAGTATGAGTGTTTCGGTGTGGGAGAGAGATGAATGTAGTACTCACACGCACACTCTCCTAGCATGACCGTAGCACGAAGCTGCATGTAACGCTGTATTGCCATTTGGCTCGGCGCGATCGCCCTAATTCAACGACAACATAGAGAGAAGTTATTCAACAGTCTTGGTATCTCTATTACGATAAGCAAAGTAGAGTTTGCTTGCGTCCATTTCTGTCATTTGTTGGATGGTGCACAGAAAAAAAACAGCGGCTCAATCCGTAGCAAAATAAAATGATGTTTTCTTTGCATTGTCATCGTCTCACTGCCAAGTAATTATTTTTTCTATTTTTTCTGTGAATTCCCTTGTATTTTTTTATCGTTCACCCAGTCAGACAAATAATGAAAAAAACCCGTAAAAACACGTCGAAAGTCTAACGAAAATAAAATTGTAAAAAGTACACATTTTAACGTGTTCGATTTCTGAATCACGCGAAATTTCTATGCCCAATATTGTCGACAAGCCAGCGGCTAATATAAATTCATTGTCATTCGTGAAAGATGTGACCGGCATTGTTTTGGTGCTATACGGACTGCAATAACGAAGCTATATTGGTCTTGTAATTTACAAAGTATCATTAGATGAAAAAATCATTCTGGTAAACGCCAGAATACTTGTTTTTTTTCTAATTTTACTCCCATACATAGTGCTGACTAATCTCAGAATTCTCAAGAGAGTCGTAAGAGGAAGGTGTGTCAACAGAACAAGCACATGAAAAAATATCAAATCACATTACTGTTTGAGTTTTTGATCTGATGATGTGAGTAGTAAAAAGCACATGCATCCATTGCAAACGAACACTGTTTGCGTATGTGAAAAATCTCAATCACAAGTAACAGAATAACGTTGCACAAAATACTCGTTCATAATCTGACTGATCGGCAGAAGGTGTGGAGTTTGATGCCTGGGTGTCTGAGTTGTTCTCTTTCCAAGTACTCTGACACCCACACTCTAATTATCTTTTCAACGAAGTACTAGAAAAGGTAGTGTATATTATTCAATACGGTGGCAAAAAAATGTATTAATACAATAAATCTTTTGCACATTACAAAAGAAAAGACTGTATAATAATATGGGTTTTTTGGCATTGTTCTTGTTATCAATTTGTTTCCATCACTCGTTTTAGAGTCATCTCCTCTTTGAAAATCAGATTTTTTGAAAAAAAATGAAATTAAGATTATATCATAGGAAGACGCACCAAAATTTTCTCTTGTAGAATATATGCGATTTTAGAAGAAACGGCAGATTTTATCAAACTTTCACAAGAAATATCGAGCCTACTATTATATTTTCCAAGAAACTTTTCAGTTTCTTAAGTTCTTGGAAGAGGATGCGTGTGGGTAAGAAGAACACCTAGGCACATCGAAATCCATACCCTTCAAAAAATTGGAATCGAAAATTGAATAGGAAACCAAATTTTTTAAACTTATTGAAGCGAGTACTAAGACCGGAATTATGGAAAATAACATTTCCAAACTGTTCAACCACCAGATAGACACAAAAAAATTTTACATCTGTGTCAATAAATCTTCATTTTTTTTTATTTCTTAGGTTAAAGATTTGAATTTAGAATGTATGATATTGTTTTGTTTAAAGGCTGAAGTATGTGACGTCTTTAATCTCAACGATCAATTTTAAAGTGAAGGACCTAACTTTAATTAAATGTTGACGTATTGATGTTGTTATTTCTTCCAAATCAGTTTACTAGTGCTTAACCTTTTTACTAGTATACTATATATATCGTGCGCGCTATTATTGCGCACATGTACTTAGTCAACCATTTCTTTTGTTATACTGGTTTCGTAGATCTATTGTATTATTGCGATTTTATGCAAGGTTTGTATCCTTATATAATTATCTATGATAACCAGTAACATAAAGTGAGGGAAGATGTCTTTATCAAGTTGAATAAAAAGTTTTTGAATCTTTAAAAAAGTGACTGAAGGCAGGTTTTGTTATTACTTCAGACACACTTTTTCTTGCACCGATATATTGAAAAAACATAACTAGGGTAAGGAGCACTCTTACAACTCATTTATACTGGAAACTTGAATATTTCTAAGTATGTCCAAGTATTTTCATGTACTTCCGAAATAAAGAAATACGCTCGTTCCAGTTGAGAAAAAGAAAAAATTCAAATAATGCTTTTATTCTGTTGCATGATTACAATTATCCCGTCTTGATGAAATATAGTACTAATATTCTATAAAAATTGATGGAGATGACATTCTGTCTTCATTTTAATTTCTTATTTTGATCGAAATATGATGGACAAAGAGTAACTTTTGAAAATGTATTTAATTAAATATACTTCTTTAGTGATTCAATTAAAAATGATTTATTTATCATGTGAACAAGTTGACAGATTTTACTTGTCAAATTAGTTTGATAATCTTCACTTTCGTACAAAATTATAACTATAATTATTCATTCTGTCTGCATATATCTAAATTCGTCCTACTCATTGCATTTACGATTAACCATTGTTTGAACAAAGAAAAAACAATGATACATAACATGAAAATCGAAAGAAAAAAATATTAAATATTAATAATATTAATATTGTAGATTCATGTGAGGATTCATTTAGTATGTGTAAATATGTGTAACTATTTCATTAAAGTATGCGATTGACATTCGTGTATTTTTAAATGAACTCTATATAGATATCTTTTCTCTAGAATAATCAACATTTTTTATATTTGATTTTCATACAAATAAGATACTTCATTCTTTTCCGGTAACGATGTACTCAGTATAATGAGTTTTATTTTGATATATGACACCAATTGTAATTTTTCCAATTGTGCTCTACTTTTTGTGTCATCTACGTTAGTCGTGTTGGAAATATTAAATTATTTTAGCTTTTTAGATAAAGTTTTTTGACTTCAGAGAAAAGGGAAATTGACATCATTCTGTTCATTTTTTTTTACCCTTTCTCATACTTTTTCTCTATCTCTTATTTTATTCTTTTCTGTTTTCTTCACCGTGCCTCTCAATGTTTTAATCAATGAAAGACTTATCTCTTTTCATGTTCTCTCATTTTTTTTCTCGACTTACAGAATAGATTATCTTTATGATTATTTCGATCATCTTTATTCTATCCTAGTATATTCATAAATATAAGACTATTTGAAGACTTTTTTTTCCTATATACACATACATCGAACGTTCATATTATATAATATAGCAAAGAACAAATATATTATCATCATGTTTGGTATTGGAAAACGAACCTACGATTCATCTATGACAACCATTTATGTATTTTTATTTATTCTTCTAATCAATCAATTTCTTATCGTTAATTCGTTTCGTCTTATGTATCATAATATAGATGAGGTATGTCATTTCTCTCGAAACTATGTTATAATTCCTCATTCACTCTCATTACAATTCAGCTTGGGTATAATCGTTTTCGTCTTAAGGGATTTTGTAAAAGGCAATAAAAAAAGATATGAGACGTGTCATGCATTTTGTTTTTGTGCGAGATCTGAGAGTACGTAAAAGAATGTATACGATAATCTATGATAAACGTAAATAAAAGAATTCACAAAAGTCGTACCAATTTTTCTGACTAATAACTAATAATATTCAATTATTGATGATGTAAATCACTATAAAATTTCGTTTACTTTCGCGAACTTGTCGAATAGTATAAATTTTATAGAAAGACAAAAGTTATCAATAAATACTAAAAATAAGGTTGAGATGATTAAATGAGCGCTACAAAAAAAAATTAATGTTTTCTTTGTTTCTTTAACATATATAGTATGAACCGAACGACGCAACACAAGCAGTTATGCGACGATTGGCATATGAAAACTCTGCATATCCAGGTACGAGAAGAAAAACCACTATTCCTTCTTTCGATTGATCTTTTTTTTTCTTATGTCTTGAAGAAAAATCATTATTCGATGATAATGATTTACAATTATTTGTAAAACCAAGAATTGAACGTAAGATTTATTTTTATCAATTAACTGATTATTTTTTTCTAAATATTTTCATTAGGTCGATTTTGTTGTATGAGTCCATTACTCAGTGGTCGAAAACGATCAATACGAGATTTAACGAAAAAACAAATCGAAAGTCAACAAACATAATATTTGTTAATTGATTAAACAAATAATTCAAATATGTTTGCTCATTATCATACATGTTATCAAAAATAAAATAATAAAAAATTGAAAATATTTATTTAATTTTGTGTGAAGTCTCAACGGAGCTATGATGATCATTTGAAGAAATAACAATTGACTGCTAATTCACTAACAATTTTGCTATTTATAAAAACTAAAGTGATTTCTTTTTTTTCTATTTACAAATTCCCTGATGAATAGGAATGTGAGAGAAAAATATCTTATGGATACTGTGTTTTGTTTATTATTATATATTTCAATAAGTACATGGATATATAGCAAATACACCGTGACTAAAAAAAGAAAAATTACATTGAAAGAACGACTGTTTCTTTTTTTTTTTGTACTTTCCAATTACAAACGAAAGCAAATGAGAAAAACAATAAATAACGAAACAATTTAAATCAGAGATTTGAAACATTTAATGTTACAAAAAAAAAAAATAAATTCGATTATTGTATTTATGAACAAAGAAATTGTTTGCATCAAGTCACGATGTCATAGTTAAATTCATATTGGATCTAAAAGAAAATTATTAATAATCAATAATGTTTCATATTTAGTGATAAATGTGACCAATCGTTTTTAGTTCCGATCAAGAAACTTGTTTAATTCTGATTTTGCACTTAGTAATACACATACTAATGAAAATTTCGATATGGTTTTCTAGTAGTGTCAATAAGCTTGGGATATCTCCCACGATTCACATGATCTTTAATATCCTCCCACTTCGTGGTTCATTATTTTCTATTTTGATTCATTAATACTATCTCTATTCTGCACGTTTATATTTTCAACAACTCTGTTGTTTACGGAAAAGAGAATTAATTTCACTATGAAAATTGTGACAGTTAGCGATGAGTAAGAACAAACGTTTTTGTTCCCGAGAGCATCTTGGTCATGTCTTATTACATTTATTAAACTTACCAATAACATTACTTTTTCTATGAATTAATTCATAAGAATTTTGTTGTTCATTTCTTTTTTTTAATATTTGATTATCTTCTTGTATTTTAGCAAAATTAACAAATACATCATCAAGTGTTACTTGTGTAACAGTATAATCTTCGATAAGATTTTGTAATTCATTTCGTGCTTGTTCTAATACACTAAACATTTTATGTAATGAAACATTTGTTGATACACGAAAATGTATCATTTTATTATGTTCTTCTTTAATAATAGCTTCTGGTATATGTTGTTGAATATAATTCATAACAGTTTTTCTATTTGTATCAATATTTGTTCGAATAAATATTGTATAGCCATCACCAAATCTAAATATAGAAATTTATAAGAGAAAAAAAAATGAAAAATTTCATTTACTTTTCTTTTAAATGTTGTACACTCCCAAGACACTTAAATTCTCCATTAACCATAATAACAAGTCCTAGACAGCAAATTTTATATCAATAAAACAAAAACGCTATGTTTTGTAAAATATTTCTTACGATTGCATAACGTTTCACATTCTTCCATTGAATGTGATGTTATCACAACTGACTTTTTATCTCGACGTGTTAATTTTAATATACAATTCCATAGAAAACGTTTAGCACGTATATCCATTCCTGTTGTTGGTTCCTAAATATTATTACATTTTGTTATTTACTTTGACACAGAATCTATTTACATAGGGAAGTCAGAAAGTGATGAGAGTGATACTTTAGTTTCTCACAAGAAGCTTTAAAAATATTTCTTTCTATATAATCTGATAAAGAAAACAATGCTCCATTTTTCTATGCTATTCGATCATACTTCAACTAATCTAATGATAATAAGTTTTCGATAAGAATTTTTTCGCTACCATATCCACTGCATGTCGGTTTGAAACAGTTTTCATTTCCTTAATACATTCTATCAAGGATCAAAATATATCATAAGATGCAGCGTGAAAAGCTCTACGTTTTACATAAGACAACCTATTTTCTACTTGTAGCTTTTGTCTTCAGAATAGATAAGATTTTTGGCAAGCAGATTTCAATCATAGGACATAGATAATATTTTTGATACATGACATATTAACTTTTTATTTCATCGCCTTCTTACCTGAAATACTGTATCAAAAGAAAAATAAAATATATCACAAGATGCAGCGTGAAAGACTCTACAAGCTTCACAGTAAAGCTTATTGTAGTTGTCTTCATCAAAAGTTAAACTCTATGTGATCAGTTTCTGCCATGCTCAAAGTTTGGTTTCTCAAAACTCTGTGTATTTTGAAAACAAAAAGTGTGACTTGAAAATAATTGGTCCTATATAAAATATAGAGCTTTTCAAGGTGCATCCTATGGTATATTTTGATTGTTGATAAAATACACCAAGAGACTAAAGCTAATTTATCTCCTTCGTTATGATCTAGTAGATATGATAGCGAAAACATTCTTATCGAAAATTTATTATCATTA
>CAJNOP010000005.1:4537884-4602323 GCA_905250075.1 Rotaria sp. Silwood1
GTAGATATGATAGCGAAAACATTCTTATCGAAAATTTATTATCATTAGATTAATTGAGATATGATTAAATAGCATAGAAGAATAGAGCATTGTTTTCTCTATCAAAATATATAGAAAGAAATGTTTTTAAAGCTTTTTATGAGAAACTAAAGTATCATTCTCATTACTTTCTGACTGCCATATGTAAATAAGATTTTTTGTAAAACTAATCTCAAATATAATGGTAAATCATTGTAGTATCTTCAAATAAACTTACATCCATAAATATGATTGTTGGATTTCCAATAAGTGAAATAGCTGTTGATAGTTTTCGTTTATTTCCACCTGAATATTGTTTCACTGGTCGATCAGCCCAAAGCGTAAGACCAAGTCGTTTTAATAAGCAATCGGCAATCTATAAAATACAATGATTATGTTTTTCGATAAACAAA
The DNA here is from genome assembly GCA_905250075.1 of Rotaria sp. Silwood1. Taxonomy (NCBI): domain Eukaryota; kingdom Metazoa; phylum Rotifera; class Eurotatoria; order Philodinida; family Philodinidae; genus Rotaria; species Rotaria sp. Silwood1. The sequence continues at coordinate 4,538,316 of CAJNOP010000005.1, forward strand.
AAAAAAAAAGACACCGCATTTACAAATGGAATATTCTGTTGTTTAATTCCACATAATCGAGCATAAAAATAAAGATGTTCTCGTGCTGTTAATAATGAATCAAGTGCATCAAATTGTGGACAATAACTAAAAACAAATACTTCAATAATTAAAATTTTAAATGAAAAATAAATCTACATTACCCAATATTTTGTCGAACATCATCTAATTGTTTAATAACACTATAATTATTTACATATGCATTTCCATCTGTCATTGAAATTTCTCCAGTAAGCATTTTAAATGTTGTTGATTTTCCTGAACCATTTATACCTAATAAACCAAAACATTCACCTTGTTTAACACCAACACATGTTTGTTTAACAGCTGTAAAATTTTTACCAAATATCCATCCATAAACCTATTATACCAAAAAAAAAACCATAGACGAATCTTTGAAAATTTTCTTAGATTTTATATTCGATTCTTTACTTTTACTAAATTAACCATTCGTAAAACATCATAACTTGTATTATTAGGATCAGAATAAATTCTTTCTCGTTCAGCAGCAACATCATCATCTTCATTAAGTGATTTTAAATTTTTTGGTGTACGAACACAACCACTATTAGAGCAAAAAAGCAATAGATTTAAAATGAATTTTTTTTTATGTATTATTTACCGATCAGGTATAAAAAACCGATATTGAGCAAGAATAGCCAATAGAAAAAAGATGATACCTTCAAAAAATAATGCTAATAAATTTCGACCAACAATATTCATTTGAAATGGTGATATTGGAACATAACCAGGAACTAAAAAATATCTATAAAGTGTATATTTTTTTAAATAGAAATATACAATAAACAAACCATATTTTAGACTAAATACATTAATTGCATGTGTTCTACTCATATCAAATAAACCTCGACCAAGACAATAATGTGGAAAAATAAGAAATAATTTCATTAAAATATTATTGACACGTTTAAGATCTATGTCATCATTAAAATTTTCTAATGTAAATGTTGATATTGTTGTTATTAAACCAATAAATATATTAATACATGATATAAGTATAAAACCAGTTGATGGTGTTTTAAAAAAGTAACTTATTGGATACATTAATGGTATTATTGCAAAACCATACAGAAATAATAATAATAGAAGACAAGGAAAATTTGTTTTATATACATAGGCTTCAATATCAAATATAAGAAATATAATTATACAAAATGCTATTGATACACAATAATTTGTTAAATCCCAAAGAAAATTTCCACACCAATAAGTTATACCTGAACCAAAGAAAAACAAATCAGACGGAAGTTGATACATATTGAAATTAACCCCATCGAAAAATTTAATTTCTTCTATGTCGAACTGTTATAAATGAAATCCTAAGGACACTGTTCTTGAGATAAGATTTTTCTTGTTTTCATCCCTGATATTCAGTAGGATCTGTGTTTTAAATATTTTCACCAAGTTTTTTTTTGAAAGAAAACTTTTGTGACAGTTAAGTTCTAACGTTATAAAACGATAGTAAAACTCCAAATAGCAAATAGCTAAACAATAAAAACAGAATTCTCATGAAATTTATTTTTATTTTTATTTTTTTGATCTGATTCAAAATATCCAATGTAAGTAATATACAATCGAATTATCTATTGTTACCTTTAATACCACTAACAAATTGTAAATGTTTCGATGTTGTTATACGTTCATCAATAAGAAAAACAAGAAAACTTGCTGGAATAAAGGCTAATGCAAATATAATACATATTGCTGTAAATATTTCTAATGCAGAACGACTCTGTAAATCATTATCTATTTGAAGTTCAGTTGGTGGTAATGGATGATTTATTGCTGTTATACCATAATCATCAATATCGATCGATGAATTATCTTGTAAAAGAAGAGCTCTTAATAAAGCATTATTGAATATGTTTAAAAATGCTACACTTGATGGCCATCCTTTATTATTATACCAAACCTAAAATAAAAATATATAGATTGTATTCAAATATGCAATGTTGAACTAAATCGAGTGTTCATAAATTTATAAAACATTGATAGTTATCGTCTAAAAGATAGTTCGATGGAATATGTTAAAAAAATAAATATTTACCGAAACTTGTGGTGGAAAAATTTGAAAGAGTGAAGGAATTTTCGATGCATTAGGCATAGATAATAATTGATTTCGTCCATCAGTTATATTCATTATTCGATTGATTAATGTTTCATTTAAAATATCATAACTATTCGATATGGGTTGTGATAGAAATTCAAAACCACCAAAACGTTTCATTAAATATTCAATATTATATTCAGTTTTGACTAACCAATCCGTTATATTAAATCCTTGTAAATCATATAAAATATCACCTGTTTGAGTAATATCATAATTAGCTGCTGGTCCACCACTACCGATTGGACATGTTTGCATTTTTTCCCAACAATCACATTCAGGTGATATACGTGTTTGATTATAATTAACATTATTTAATGCATTCATTACTTCCGCATTTGTTGAAGCATAAACACGATCAAGATTTTTGTTCATACATGGATAGAGATTTTTATTTAACAGTGTCGTTTTTATACAACGTGTACCTAATGATGGTGATTGAGTGAATGTTTGTTGAATTGATTCCGATATAAGTGAAGTATCATCGCTTGATAATGATTGAAATATATAATTTGGTTTATTCCAGTACCATGGATGCAGTATAAGAATTGGTGGTTCATTTTCATTTGGTGATAATTTTATAACAAGCATAGCCAGTAATATAAAAAAGATCGGAAGAAGAATTTCAGCAATAAATCCTTTTCTATTACGTTTTGTTCGATGAAAACGTTTTATAATTAAACCCATTATTTGTATAGCAATATAATGTATGCCTGTATATCGGTCAGCTGTATATGGACTCCATTCGTCTATAAAGATTGAGAATTATTATTTAATAGTCATGCAAAGAAAACAATTTGTCTTCTTTAATTCTGCATTTCGAACAGAAATTCAATTCTTTCTAACTGTTGCTGTATTTTTTGCATTCTCATTTTCTTAATTTAATATTATTATTATTCTAATCTCAATAAGCTAACAAACACTGACATTGAATTATTCCATCATTACTCATCATGAATATAAACTGTCGTCTGTGCAAAGATAGAAAACTGCACTATTTAGAACATTCATAAATGTATTCCAGTGATTCGAATTTCGAGAAAAGTTTTGGAATGTTCTGGGACATTCTTAGTTCTGTTGTCAATGCTGTTCAGTATCTTTTTTTTGCTGTTAAGGAACTTCGGGAAAGTAGTAGGATGCCGATTGTCTTCCGTTGCCAATGGAAATATATCCAATGAATTTTGACCTTTCTTCTGATGATTATTTCCTACGTCTCAGTTACTAGAGGTTATAGAAAGATTCCTTTTTTCAATGATCTTACCACTCAATCGTGTGTTCATTTGTATTTGATCATCATTATTTTCATTGTCATTTGTTTGGTTGATTACTTCTTCATGTTTTCTAAATAATTTTCTTAAACGATTTTGAATATTTTTCCAAGTTGATAAACGTTCATAATCTTCTGGTCGTTTTATTTCATCAGCAACACGAAGAAATACTTGTTCAAGACTACTATTTGATAAACCATACGTTTTTATATGATATTTTGTTTTATTTTCATCAAGATCAGCAAGCATTATTGGAAATATTTTTGTATGTTCAACATCATCTTTTATAACATAAGTTATTTGATCACCATGTTCTTCATTTATATGAATATCAAACATATATTTTCGAAGAAATTCAGTTAATTTTAAAAAACGTATTGAATTTACAGAAGAAATTTTATTAGTTGTTGAATTGTCATTATTTTCTTGTTGTTGTTGTTGTTGTCGTCTATGTTCATTGTCATTTGATGTTGATGCTAGTTCAATAATTAAATTATAACCTTCACCGTATTTTTGTTTTAAATACATTGTTGTACCAACACATTTTAATTCTCCCGATGAAATTATTGCTAAACGATCACTCAGTAAATCAGCTTCATCAAGATGATGTGTTGATAAAACAATTGTTCGTGCGGGTTTATATTTTAATATAAGATCCCATATTGCACGTCGAGCAAATGGATCAACACCTATTAAAAAAAATCTTTCACATGTTTTTGTTCTACAGACAAGAGATTTCGAAGTTTCTATTTGAGTAATTCGAATAGACACAAATTCTATGCCTTAGTCTAAATTTGTTTTATGAATATTATATAGAATAGTAAATAAACATCTAACGACGATAGCCGAAGCTTTTATTCTATTAACTGTTCACAGTATAAACAATTCTAAATCGTACGAAAATCTAAATATTACTGCAGATTTATGATGAATTTATCTTCACAAGACTGTCGAGATGATACCATATTATCAGTATTACATCTCTACTAAGAATGAAGACGAACGGAAACAAGACAAATGTCAATTAATTCTTACTTAAATACATATTAATGATTTGCCGGTGTCAAAATTCTTAACTAAATAGTTTTCTAGGAAAATCTTCGATTTTCTTATTTCATAGAGAAGGCGAAATATCCGCTTTTCAGTATAGTATTGGTACAAAATATAGGATGAGTCTACTTTTAATTCTTTTCTCAACGAAATGAAGCATTTATTTCAAATCAAAATAGTCTTTTGAATAGCAAATGCAGTTTTTTTTGGAAAACTCAGCATGGGCAGTATCGAGTCCTAGAAGACTGTGCGAAAATTAAGTTTTAAGAATACCATATTAAGGAGCATACAATTCTGAACAAACTGAGAAATTGACATATTTCCTATGAACTTGCCTTAAAAACTTATGCGTGAAGAAATGTCATAGGATATGCAGTAAACTATCATCCTATTTAGAATTTTATATTCTTCCATATGGTACTTTTAAAATCCTCTTTTCATAGTTCAGCTATGAAATACATTCGATCGACAGCTTTATTGACTATTTGAAATACTATTTAGATTTGATTTAATTATTTGTCATCGTAGAAAAAACTCAAAAATACGTTGATCTTATATTTTCAACCAAGATTTAGTTTTTCGGCTAAGATCACGCGAAAGTAGCACTTGATGGAAGTGGAATCTCCCTCACAAAGACTTTTGTTTTTGAACTTTAATAGTCACCATGTGAGATATTTTCCCAAATTTCGACCCTCGCTATTCGAGCAAAACTTAGTTGTCCTAGTAAATGTTTTGTTTATAGAATTTTACATGAGTTATTCATACCTGCTGTTGGTTCATCTAAAATAACTGTTGTTGAATTTCCAATAAAAGCAATAGCAATCGAAAGTTTTCTTTTCATGCCACCAGATAATTCTGTTGAATAGCTTTCTGCTTTTTTTTCTAATGCTAAATCTTTTAACATTTTTTCTGTTTCACTTTGAATTAATTCATGTGGTGAACCTTTCAATCTAATCAATAAAAACAAAAACACAATTCTTTGCTTATGCAAAAATTAGTAAATGATCTTACTCAGAAAAAAATTCTAAATGTTCTTTAACTGTTAATAAATCAAATAATATATTATATTGTGGAGCAAAACCAAGTCGTTGTCGTACAATTTTTATATCTGTTAATATATCATAACCGTCAATATATGCTGTACCACTTGATGGTGGTATTAAACCAGTTAATATTGACCATGTTGTACTTTTTCCAGCTCCATTTCTTCCAAGAAATGCTGTTATCATATTACGATAAAATTTTATCGATAAATTCTTTAATGCCATTTTATTTCCATAATATTTCGATAAATTTTTTATTTCAACACCAATATCGCCTAGATTCTTTTCAACTAAAAAAAGACACAAATATGTTTTTTACACAAAAGCAACAAAAAATATGAACCATTTTGATTTTGATTAACTCGAGATTCCATTTCTTCTGTACGTTGACGAATTTTTTTTGCATCGAAACCAAACCAATAAGTCTTTGTAAAAGGATAATACCATACTTGTGGAATACCATATTCACCTAAATACTCAAAAGGAAAAATTCAAATCTATTTCATCATTTCTATTTATTATTACCGGGAAATACATTTTCAATATAAACAGTTAATAACATATATATGACTGAATCGATTAACATCATTATAATACAATAAAGAAACGTAAAAGTATCGTAAGGTTTTGCAGTTTGACGTATATTATGCCATTGAATACCTTTAGCCATACCTTCAAATCGAGCGATATAATCACAACCAAGTCCAAAAGCAACTGTCGATGAAAGACACTACAAAAATATAAAAATATTTATTTAAGTTTGTTTGTTTTTTAATCGAAACTTAAAATATCTTACTGCAATCGTTTTTTGCCATGTTTTTACTTGAGTATCATAGTTAATTAAAATAGTATATGGTAAATACAGAAGAAAATATATGATTCCAGCTCCTAGAAGATTAACTTTTCTTTTTAAATTAAAAATATTTAATTTTTATATAAGTACCACAAGCAGCTAAATTAGCTCGATTGAAAAAGACGCTTATTAAAAAACATTGATTAATTGTAGCCAATGTGTAAGCAATGAAAAATAGAAATAATATTAAAATATTTGAAAATTGTGTAATTTTTCCAAACTATAAAAGACATTATGTAATAAGTAAATATTGATTTAAAACCAATTTTATTTATTTTATCATGATTTAGTGAATATATTGAACGCATATAAGATTACAAAACAGAGATCAGTTTCGGAGATAACTGATTCAATTCTTAATAAAACCAGATACTTATTCATTTGATAATTATTTAAGATCTCACAAATGTGAAAGACAAATATGAAGAAGATATCCATTCAATAGTACAATTGACCTGATTTCTACTATTCACTTGAAAATGTAACGTGTTTCACTGCTTTTTGAATAACTTTTGATATGAATAAAGCTCAATAGTGTAAATCAATCAGTTTAATCGTCTACAATTTTTTTCCGTTCGCGTTGGGAACAACTGCAATTTGTCTTTACGACGAAACTTTATGAGCAAAAAAGATTTTACAAAAATTGATCAATATGTCAAAAAAATAATCTATCAATCAGTAACATTAACAACAATCTTTTACCTTTTTACTGAATAACAAAAACATACATAATAGATTACTTTCGCTTAAGATGATATAAACAATAACAGATGATTGTAGCAGATCTGCAAATGACTAAAAGACGATTATTTATCAGAGATGTCCATCGCGGCTCAAAATCTGCCGTTGCCGCGCCGCGGCCAAAATCAAACAAAGCTGCCGCGCCGCTCCCGCGACGCGATGGCCTGTTAAAAAAAGCTACCGCGCAGCTGCCGCGACGCGTCTTAAAAAAGAACTTGCCGCTACCGCGCCGCTGCCGCGCTGGTATTCGAAAAAATGTTTTGATTTTCAAGGCTTTGACTGGTTTGAAATAGAACTGATGCCGCTAATCGATCAGATTCGCTAAGTCTTACAATATAGCATACATAAACATGCAGATTCTGTGCAAATTCATGAATTTTTGAAATTTTTTCCTAAAAAGCTGCCGCGACGGCAAAATAAAAATCTCTTCCGCGCCACTGCCGCGCCGCGATAGTTTTTGGAAAAAATCTGCCGCTGCCGCGATGGACATCTCTGTTATTTATATGCATGATACACTTCTCTCAGTGTTTTTCAAATAATGAATAGGTAGAGTCATGATATGATTTGCTAGTGCTCAAAGAACCCTTTACTTGTACAACAATAGCATTTTTTACCGAAAGTGCTTTTCATGTTCTACAACTATTAGTATGTTCTTTGACAATATGTTATTTGTTTTTCCTGCCTAGTCATTTTTTAAAAAGTATAGTCGATGAAAATATTCCATTTATTCGAGATAGATGGAAAAGAATTCAGACTATGAGACAATGAATGAAATAAAAGAAAAACAAGAAGAGGGAGATCAAGATATTCTATTGTGTACGGTGTCTATTCTTTTCTTTTTGTTTCTTCTTCATGCGTTGATTTGGTGTAGGAAGAAAAATATATCTGATACTATGTACTTAAAAATGATTCACTCATGTAATAATGACATGGATTAAGATATCTTGTTTGCTAAAAACCTTTAGAATTGAATATTTTTTTCTAAAATAAAAACATAAACTAGAGATAGTGAAAGAAAGTAAATGCCAACGATAGAAAATTTCTATGTTGGTAAAAATCAATGCTTTTTCTCTTCTATTACTTGGAAAATTCCAACTTACGAGGGAACATTCTCAGGTGCCCGAACGCTTTCAAGTCGGGAGTTAACGCATCTTGTAGACCTTAGTAAGCTGTGTCTATGGTGAAAAAAAAGCTCGTACTTATGGCTTGTTTTGGAGAAGATCAGCCATTCTCACTTTGGCAGTCGTAAGAGCTGTTTTATTAGGAAAAAAGTACTATTTCAATTAATATAAGTTGAAACGAACTAAGGTTTTTCTCCATATATACTTGTGGATATATGAAAGATGATGTGAAGTTCTGAGCTCAAACCGTCTTAAAATGGAGGAATTATCGATTGTAAAAAACGTTAAGTGGAAGAATAATAGTAGTAACTAGAGAATTAGAAAAGAGTTGGCGACAGATGATTCTAATGATTTTTATCAGCTAAAACATTTGTCTATTATTTCAAGATGAAAGTATTTCATACAATTGAAAAACTCTAAGTAAAAATTGCTTAATTTCTGTACAGAATTTTTCTATTTGTACTTGAATGCAAATAATGACCACAACCTTTGAAATGGTTAAAAATTCTTTGAACACTAGCAAAGCTCAGCATGAATCTATGTATTTATCTAATCATTAATCAATGTCCTTATCGTTTCAACAAAAGTAAACCATAGTGAGTATCTTTTGTTGTTATGTTGATTGATAGATTTGGTTTTTTTTGTTAAATATCTGATCTATACTTTATCATGATATTTATGTCTAGATCTTCAATTAGCTATTTCAAACTCTCATAAACTCCTATATCGACTGTATGAATACACTTACTTTTAGAAGTAGAACAAGTATAAACGCTGTTAATATCATAATAGTTGTACATAAAACAAACCATGTAAACCAATGAACAGAATCTTTTAAACCCATAATTTTCATTATTTCTTTTAATCGTCTTGAAAATAAAACAAATGCAATGTTATTATTATATTCATTACATATATTATCTTACTTTTCTTTTTCGTGTACAATATCTTTAACATTCATAGATACTGTAAATATCCAACTTAATACCATTAATAATGGTAACATTCGACTAATCGAATTAACAAATCTAAATGATAAATAAATAATTTTTTTATTAATTCAAGAAAAATACAAAAAAAAAATATTTATTTACTTGTCATTAATCCAACATGGATAAGGCATTTGTTGAGTTTGTATACCATATGATACAGTTTTTCCCGTATGTGCACTAATTATAGCACGTTCAATAGCATTTTGTAAATAAATAAATACATATGAATGATATTTTGTTGACGATGGTGCACTACTACGAGGTGCATATGAAAAATATCTATGCAAAAACAAAAGAAACGAATGAGAATTTCTAAGATTACTTTCGCTTTTTTTATTTATTTTACCGATCTTCAGTTCGAAATGTATTATCAACGTGATCAAGTGTCATACGTATTTTAAATTGAATATGTTTTGGTAAACTATCATTATTGGTTATTTTATTCATAAATTCAATAGCAGCTAAAAAATTATTTGTTACAGATTTAGTTTGTCCTTCACGTATCATATCTAATTGATTATTCATTGCTATAAAACGATTAAGTTCTGTACAAGCAATAAATTCTGTTAAAATGGTTAGAGTATTTATTGCTGATTTATATGTTGATAATTGGTCACAAATAAATGATGAATTACTAAATATATTACAGATTAATTGAAATATATCATATGTTGGTTGAAATGTTAATCGTATTCGACGAAATAAATGAACAAGTTCATCTAATGCTTCAAATGTTTGATTAATTTGTTTTATTATATTATCATAATGAATATTTGATGGATGATAATATATTTTTCCATATAAAATAGGACGTACAATGCTTAAAAGTTGTTTTAATATAGGATTTGAATTAAGTACTTGATCAAATAAAACACAACGACATGAACGATTAACGGTTATGATTTCCATTGTATTACTAGAACCTGTTATATATGTTTGTTCACACATTTCAGATTCGTTAAATGTAAGTAAGTTTATTGCTAAACTATCCCAATCAATACCAAATAAGAATCCATCATCTGTTGAACGTGTTTGAGCATTTCGAGTTTGTTCATCTTCACTTTTTGCAAATTGATTTTGATTTGAATATTGTGAAAGATCATTGCGACCGCCACATATTGAATTTAAACTGAAGCTTAAACATTATCAAAATGAAATTTAGTGCAATTAAACAGAACATTCTATTTGATATCACAAATCGAGAGAACTTCTGGAAGTGATTCATTAATTGTGATTTTATGTTTTGAGAAGATATGGACAAACCCGTTCGTGAGCGACGTGACTTTACAAAAAAATCGACATCGATTTTCACTTCATGTAGTTTAGTCTAACAGAATCTGAATTAAAGCAAAACTGAAGAACACATTCTGTAGATAACTCCTGAGGTTACAAAGTCTCTATCCAAAGTTTTTTGAAGCATGCCTAGAGTTTTTCGAAAAAACAACCGATTTAGTTTTTGCAACGTGGTAATGTGTGACACACAGTCTAAACGGAGCATTGACGTATAGAGTAGAAATTAGAGCTTCCTGTTCTCTCTCCTTACGGATGTCACAGACATTGTTGATATACGATCCAAGACAGTATATTTATAACATCTCGTTGTAATATATGAATTATGTTCTAATTGCATTTCAGGAGAACCAAGTATAATGGTAATGAAGGAAGGTGTCTCAAAACAGATTGACCGAAACAATCTTCCTGTGATTAGCAACAGCTACTACATTCTTTTCATGAATGACGTGGCAGAGTACGAGTATATAAATGAAAAAAAGCTCTTATCACTGAATGAGAAGTTCAAAACAAATTACAAACAGTACAAATTCTTCTTCAGAATCTCTCGATGCTGCTAAGACAAAACGTTTTGTTTTGAGATTTGACAAGATCTTTAGAAGACCGGCTTTGAAGAGATAGGTTTTTAGAGTCTTTTTTGACAGTTTTGCTGAGTTTTCACTAGACGAAGGCAAATTGAAGTAATTATATCCTTCTCGAAGTATTCAAAAGCGGTCGATTTTTCTCACCATTTGTCAAATCTAATTGATTTTTGGATATATCAAAAAGGAAACAATTATTGTTACTGAAAATTTTTAGGAGATGTTTAGAATCATCAGATCTACCGATAGAAAAAATTTCAAATTCGAAACTTTTTATTAAATTGTGTTTTTTTCTAATACTTCCTTGTCTGATAAAAAAATCAACAAAACTCTTATAACTCTATTAAAAAAAAGCCTTATGTGCTCGAATGACTTTTAGGTTATTTTAATCGAGATGTTTTCTCTATATAATCAAAATATGAACTCAACAAGGAGGAATCACTTCTATGATTTCTTTGTTAGTAATAAGTATTATGCGTAAAAGTAATGCTCTTATAAGTTTTCGATCTATAGAAGAAAACTTTTCTTGTTTTTTTACATCTTATGATCGACGGAATTTCAAAGTAGATTTATGAACAGTCGCCATTGTGTAAGACCTCCTCTACCTTGGGATAAAGTCTCACAGTGTAAATAGTCGATAAACTACTTTTTCTTTCCGAGAATTCTGCTATGCGTGACCAGAAAAGATAAACAGAGAAAAAGCGAAAAAATATTTTTCACTTTTTCTGAAAGAAAATCTAGTTTTCAAGCAGAAGATGACGGAAGTCATTGAAAACTTCTGACAAAAAACACGGTGCTAAATAAAAAATCTTATTATTTATGAAAGACTCGACTTAAAAGCTGTCCTTCTATGCATTGATCTTAATATCGATCATTGTGACGGAAATGGGTTCTTTGGAGACCTTCATATTTACCAAAAAAGATCTAAATTAGATGCTTTTACATCCTCATTGTTGTAACTTTTGATACTTCTTTCTAATGTGATTGATTCGAAAAAAGAAACAACAAAGAATCGAATACCTTGCACATGTTTCTATAAAATTAGATATTTTTGTCCAATAACAAATCTTCTAATAAGATGTATTTATCAGTGCAAAATCAATCAATGAAGGTCCTATATCACAGTGATGTAAACATCAAGCAGTAGTCAACACAACTTGACAAAAATATTTCTCAAATAGATTGAACTATAGATAATATCATTTCAGTGTTATATCATACTCGACTCTTATTTCTTTGATATTAAAATACAAAACTAATTTCAAGTAATTAGAAACATTTGTATCACGAAACCTTACCTGATACTAATATTACTTTCTTCGAATGGAAAGCTAACATTAAGTATTTCTAGACGATCACGAAGTTTTAGTACTGTTTGAACAATCTAAAACACATAAATTTCTATTTAAAAATTCAAACAATAAAAACAGATCACCTTGATGTCATTTATAAGTGGTACCATATCAGCCTAAATAAAACATAAATAAAAAGAATCCTAATTAAAATCTGGTTTTTTGTTACAATAAATATTTCATTAAGTTGTTGTTGTACACTAATTAAAAACATTTTTAAATCAATCGCTGATAAATTATTACATAAAAAATTTATTGTTTCATTTATTTGTATTGAATTAACTAAAAACGTTCTATTAAATTCTCCATCAATACAAAATGATTGTTGAATATTTATTTCCGATTGATAGAACTAAAATAAATGAAAATTAATTGAAAAAATCTATTTAATTCTTTTCGTTTTGATTTACAAAAGAAAAATTTCCTTGTATAAATGCAAAATAGATTTTTGATGCTATTTCTAAATTTGATAATGAATTTTGAGTTTCATTCATAAACCAGTATTGATAAAAATTTGATAAATTAATTGGATTGGCAAAAAGTTCTGTAATTATTATTATTGGTATTGATTGATTAAAATCATCGACGCTTTTATTTGCCCAAATAGAACCTTTATTATTATTTTTTAAATAAAGAAAAAAAAAATCAATATTTGATCACACTCAAATGTATATTTCTTACCATTCCAAATATTCGTTAAAATGTCTAATGATTTTATTTGCGAAAAAAGTTCACTTAAATTACTAGATACTTCATCGTCATTGACAATAATCGAAAGAGTATCAGTTACATTTAAAATTAGATTCCAAAATCTTGTAAAGAAAACAAACAAAAACTTATTTAATTAAAAAAAGAAGAAAAAAAAACAAACGATTTTGCATCATTGAATTGATCCGTTGTTTTCGATTGATTATAACATGTATTATTATATCGACAAATATAACTTTGTAATGCAGGTAAAAATCCTGTTGATCCAAGATATTTTGGATCATTATGACCTGAATAAATTCAGTCAAAAAAAAAAGACTAACTCATTAGAGAATAAAACCAAACAAACTTACAAGCATCATAATGCAATGTTAAATTTCTTGTTCGTACCCACATAAGAATAAAAAATAAAAACAGAGGCCATATTAATTCGAATATTACTCGAGGCTATATATAGAACAAATTAGAGATTAAATTCTGTGTGTTTTTTACTCGATTTTTAACATACCCATCGTCGCCGTCGAATAGTAAAATTTTTCCATAAAACTAAATGAATCTGTCGATGAATATCCATTTTATCATAAACACTAAGAAAATAATTTAACAAATTTCATGATATAACATCGTTATTTCTTGTTGGCAGTGTTTCTTTGCTTTTGAAAAAAAAAATATAATAAATCTAATTTATGTGACACGTATAGCTAATTGTGCTGAATAGAGCAAGTATCGCTTATCTATCATCTTTGTTATGAAAAACTTGAAATTGAATATTTCCTCTATTTAAGTGTGAAATTACAATATAATGCTTAAAAAATTATTAAGCAATTTATGTATGATTATTTTCAAGGTATCCTACTACAAAATTAGGAGTTATTTATGAAAAAAAAACAAGTGTAGAGTACAAGTGTCATGCTGACAATGACATTACAAAAATGAAAAGTAAATTATGCTTTAAAAAAAACACTGTATGCCTGCTGTAAAAAGAGAAGGACTAATTTACATTATTACTCACTGTTGTTCTCAGTTCTCTTACATGATGTTTTCTCTATCTTTCTTTCTTTTGACATATAGTTCTTAGATGGAACTACACTGATGAGAAAACATCGCCTATCGACCTGATATTATGCCCATAAGAAAGTTTCTGAAGAGAATATAAAAGCTTATTAGGATTTGTCTCAATGCGCTAAGCTTACCAAGTCATTATAATCTTACTGAGTTATTTTTTATCTTTAACACGATATCTGTGAAGCAACTGAAGTAGAAAATTTCAAATTGAAATTTTGCCTATCAGTTGATCTTCTGGACCTTATAGTGTTTTAAAGAGTTTAGCTTAAAGAGATGCGTTCTTCTTGAGATGTATGCTACAAGGAAAGGTAAGAAAACTCAATGTTTTCAACATTTGATATCTTAGAAATAATACATTCATTTAGACTGAACAGCAATATTGCTTTCATTTTGAATGAGTCTCGTCGGATAAAGCATTCAACTCGGCACTAATTACGATAAGAAAAAAACTAACAGTACCTTTTCTTTATTATTCAATTGCACATCATTGGTATATTTGCCTAAAGGTTGGTTGTGTCCATTAGCTTATTGACTAAGAGAAAGTCATAGGATTCAGTTGCAATAAATCTTCCGAAAGCAATCAATAGTGCCGGTCAAAATTAACAAAAAATATGCATCTGGTATATTCAACAAATATTGACTATCTGAGAAGTTCGTAGCACACTATTCTTTAAACATTATTTATTGCTTCGTTGAGTATCATTTATTAGATTTTGAATCAAAAAATTACCATTAAAGTCAAAACTAATCTTAGACACGGAATCAGCATCGGAAATGGATTCGATTTAAATGGTTTTCAAAATGTTTTTTTTGAACGCTTTTTTCCGTCGAAAAAGTCACCTAGATGATAAGCATCAGAATTCTATCAAAAACAGAAATACGTCATACAGTTTCTATTATTATTTAATCATCTGTCATTTAAGATTTAATAACATGTCATAAACTTTGACATTGATTTCAACTGTCTAACCAACTTCTTCTTAGATTTCTATTTCTCATTGACCAATGATGCGTAGGTCTAGATAAATATTTTTTTCAACGAAAGAAAACATTCGAAAAAAAGAATTAAAATGCATATAAATCAACTCTGTGTTCAATACTAGTTTTAAATTTCGTATTGGTTTATGTGCTTTGAACTACTCAGGTAGCCAATATTTGTTGAGTTTGAAAGACAAATGATTTTGTAGCTTTTGAAAAGTTCTATCGATTGCTATATAAAGATTTACTTCAACTACGCTCTCTGAATTTCTCTCAGCAACAAATCTACGGGTAAAACCAAGTTTTTAAGAAAGATACCGCCGACTGACACTTACATAATGGACGACAAGAACCAGAAAAAGTTTTTCAATAGACTTATTCATGTGGTAAGTGATGCAAGGTTAAATGCTCTGTCTGATGAGACTAATACGAAATAAAAGCACTATTATAGTATAAATTTATTAGCAAGATATCTGACGACGTCGGTAATAAGAAATGAAAGGTGGCACTACTGAGCCTTGTAACCTACAACCGACCGAACTAGTTTAAAATGACTATTCAACGACTTACCGTAATATTCTTCATTGAATCATAAATAAATTTCAATAATCTGCGAACGGTGAGATTTGAGACTCTATGTGGTCCGATTCTTTCTTATTGTTGAAGCAAATATCACTAGTCTTAATTAATTTTTGAAGAACAACAAGATAAAATGCAAAGAATAAAGGTATTTTGAAGTTAGCATAGAAAAGGAAGAGCAAATGCTTCAGTGAGTAGTTTGTTGAAGACTTATGATCTCGTCCGTCTGAAATGGCAAAAAAAATAGATGACAAATAATAAAGGAAAATGTTTCGTCTTTCTTCTCACCATCTCTGCAGATCTTTTTAGTGTAAAAAATAGAATAAGAAAAGGAAAAAAATATCAACCAAGTTAATTGAGATAGATGACGGTAGTCGTTGATCACATGAAAAATAAAAGATTTTTATTCGTTCGATCGAAGTTTCTATCATATGTCAGAACATTCATAACTTCATTCATCTATGATGAAACTAATCGTCATGATTTGATGAGAATGTTACCATTGATTCATGATTATTTTTTAGTTTATCATTTAAAATATGAACAACATATTGTAAAAATATATTTATTAACATAGTTTAATTTATTAATTTTTAATCAATATTTATCAACGTTTTTAATTCAGTTGAAATAATATGAATTAAAACAAAACAGAAATAAACAAAGCATGACTTGAGTGAAATCACAAAACTATTAAACGAAGTATGTTTATTGTTTTATAATTACTTTTATTATCTTTTTTTTGATGAATGCTATCGGAAATGTAACTAGGAACTAAAAAGAAAGACTTTCAATTTGGTTGAAATTGACATCTATTCAGAGTAGTTTATAGAAAATCTCACTTAATGAATTTGTATTGTTAATTCATTTTAAACTCAATTATAGATAACAATAAATGATTAGAGTTCAGCGTAAGGTTAGATTCAAATAAAAAAAATTCATATAATTTATTCTTAACAAGATGAAGGAACTGCAAATGGAATCGATAAGAATTTTCGATGATACATATTAATCAAATATTAGATCTCAAAGCTTTATCACTAATTGATAGTTCACTACTGACGAGTATCAATTACGATAGAATGAAATGATTTATATCGATTAGTCAACATTTTATTAGTTCTATATTTAAATAACACAAGATTATGCTGATTTCACAAAACAGTCTGATTTATATGACATAAAAATAAAATACATATTGAGACAGATAAAAAATTCAGTTTAGTAACTGCGTAAATATTTTATCAAAAACATTGGGTTATATCCATATCAAAGAATATTTAACTAATATTAATTTATAGATTTCTTTTTTAGATAATGTGTTGCTTTTTATCATTATTTTAATAGTCGATTTTGTTGTCTATACGTATATAATTTAAAATGAATCATGAAGAAATGAAATTATATCATGAAAAACAAAAATTACAATTATGTGCTTTACATGCGTTAAATAGTCTTTTTCAAAGAAAACTTTTTAATAAAGACATGCTTGATTCAATTGTACATGGATATGATAAATCATTATTTTGGAATGAATATTCAACATTTTATACGGGTAATTATGATTTAAGAATTATTGTTGATGCATTAAAACTTCAAGGTTATACAATACGTATTATTGCTAGTACAGAATCTTTTAATACAATTAATTTTAAAGATTGTTTTGGTTTATTATTAAATATAACTGTTGAACGACCATTTTTTGATCGTTTACCTATTGTACGTTCATTGACAAAACCTGGGCGTCATTGGTTAACTATAAAAAGTATTGATGGAGAACAATATTATAATTTTGATTCAAAATTATCTCGACCAAAATTAATTGGTAATCAAAATAATTTAATCGACTATTTAAATACATTTGATCGTGCTCAAACTCATATATTTCTTGTTATTGAAGAAGCATCAGTAGACGAATTTGAACAGCAATAGAAACAGTTAAAAAAATTGTCCTTGTTGTTTTTTTTTGTTTTGTTTTGCATTTCTCTATCAAATCCATCTGCCACAGTCAACTGTACTGATGTTCATTCTGCTATATAATAAATCTAAATACATATATATATATATACATATGTATAAAGACAATATCTAAACAATATTTTCCATAGTAGTGCAAAATATTCGAGTAAATGAAAGATTATCAAATAAGTTATTCATGTCTTTTCAAGCAATAACATTGTGTCTTGATTGTTTTCAGTATTATTCTATTACGAGATAATGAAACATGGGAGTGTAGCAATCAAATCGTTGAAATGAAAGACTGTACTAAATTCTTTCTGTTTTCTTGAAGAATATTCGAGTAGCCATCGATGATATTGCTTATTTTGGTTAATGTCCAATTTTTTATATAATTCGAATATTCAATTAAATAAAGTAAATTTTATCTTGAAAATCGGTATTTTTGTGCCGACAATTGTCGTGTAAGATCTCTTTCGATTTACCAAATTGATTCAACATTACTCTTTGTGAACACTTCTTGTTTTAGTTAATTTGATTTGCAATTTGTATAAATATATCGATAGAGTCGCAATGTTTAATTTCGAAATTGTTACCTTTAATATGTTTCAATTATGATTCTATTTTAATAATCTTTTTTTTTAACTTTCGTGACATAAAATGATTATTTTCTATAGAATGATGACCTTCAAATACAATTATTTTCTTATTGTCGCGTGATAATAAAAAAAATGATGACTGTTAATATAGCTGTCGAGTAATTATTTAGTGACAGTATTCAGTTGTCTACATTTGGCTTCTATTGCCGTGCTATTTAGAAAAATACTTTGTTGCAAGTTTGTGATATTATAGAGGCCAGTTATCTGTAGAAAAGAGACTATTAACGTACAGAGCAATGATAAGAAGATTCGTCGTATGATAAATAAGTCTTAAAATATCTGGTACAGGACGATGTAATTTTGACCCCGGTCTAAAAGGAAATTATATCAAAATTTCTTACATTCTCGTTTCTCCGTTTTTTTTTTTTTTACGGAGGGGGGGGAGGTATTCTCCCAAACATGCCCTCCAACTTTGCCAGTTTGTAGAGAATACCTTCAATGGTATGCCTATGAAATAAGAAAAAGATTTGGTTAACTATTGGCTGAGTTATTAATTAATTAAGTTCAAAATTAATTAAATATTTTGGGTTGAGAAGCACTTTTTAAAAATTTTCCAGTATTTCATATCAATGTTAAATTTAGTTCATTCTAATGTAGCTTTGTAGAAAAATATTTGTAGATATAGTTTCATGCTAAAAAATCTTAAATATGACTTTCTTTTGTGCCGTTTAATCACTAATTAGTCATAATTAATACTAATTAGTGAGACTCTAGTGCAAAAAGTAAATCTTCCTAATGTTCAAATAAATTAAAAAAATCCGTGCAATATACCATTCGATATAGATTTTTGAGGTCTATCGATTGCTCAACCCATTTCTTCTAAAAGCTTTCATTTTCGAAAAAAAAACTTCGATATCATGGATAACATGCTAAAAAATCGGCTCGTATTTGGCGATTTTGACCAATATATTTTCATTTATGGTCAAAATGATTATGATATTCGAAATCAACATCAAAAACTGAGTCAAAAATATATATATTTTTTTCTGTCAAAAAAAAAAATATTTTTCAAAAATGTATGCCGTAGTGTTCACAGACGAAATAGTTTGAAAAAAGCTGAGAGGGAATACAGGTGTAATTATGACAGAAATTTGCTGTGCAAAAAGATATATATTTTTGACTCAGTTTTTGATGTTGATTTCGAATATCATATTCATTTTGACCATAAATGAAAACATATTGATCAAAATCGCCAAATACAAGCCGATTTTCTAGCATGTTATCCATGATATCGAAGCTGTTTTTTCGAAAATGGAAACTTTTAGAAGAAATGGGTTGAGCAATCGATAGACCTCAAAAATCTATATCGAATGGTATATTGCACGGATTTTTTTAATTTATTTGAACATTAGGAAGATTTACTTTTTGCACTAGAGTCTCACTAATTAGTATTAATTATGACTAATTAGTGATTAAACGGCACAAAAGAAAGTCATATTTAAGATTTTTTAGCATGAAACTATATCTACAAATATTTTTCTACAAAGCTACATTAGAATGAACTAAATTTAACATTGATATGAAATATTGGAAAGTTTTTAAAAAGTGCTTCTCAACCTAAAATATTTAATTAATATTGAACTTAATTAATTAATAACTCAGCCAATATTTAACTAAATCGTTGTTTATTTCATAGGCATACCATTGAAGGTATTCTCTACAAACTGGCAAAGTTTGAGGATATGTTTGGGGAAACACTCCCTCCCTTAATTGAGTTGAAGATTGTTATTTTATTTTTGGTCCAAATCTCAATTAGATATACATTCAAACCGGTTGGATCATTTTTGACTTAATGAAGAAAAATGTACTTACTTACTGAATCATATGACACAACATTTTTTCGTTAGTAGGAAATTGACGTAGGAGGACGATATTAAAGAATGTCAAAAGAGAGGTTACGTCAACATGATTAGAGTATGGACTAGAAGCAATCAAAAAAAACAAACCCAATGAACTTGAGTTTTTTTTCAGCTTCCTTTCAAACTTTCATTCCAATAAACCGTTCATTGGATCGTTCTTCGTTTGATTGTCAAAGGTTGACATTTTGCCATAACAAAAGTTTGAAAAACTCAAATAATGCTATTGCATATATGCCTAATCCCAATAACATTCTATTATTCATTTCAATTCCGATCAGTATTTATTATAAAAAATAATCTAGAAGTTCTATCTCAATTAGTTCAATATCAACTATCATTTTATTTCAGCGAAACATTTTTTTCTCCAATTATAAAGGAAATAGTTAACTAATAAATTTTCAAGGATGTTGAACTATGCACATCAGAATAAAATATTTCTTTAGTTATATTTTTGCTGAAAATTTCATAAACTTTAAATTAAAAAAAGCCATTGAAATATAATCGGATTTTTTTTTCTTTATTCTTCTTTTATTATTTTAAACGATGTTCACGTTTTTTTCTTTTGGATGAACAAAAAAAGAACTGCTTATTTGAGTTTCTTTTTTGGTCGTAAATTACTGGTATGACCACATTTACGTTTACGACAATTAACAGCACGTGGATGAAGTCGTGCATAGCATCTAAATAGTAACAAAATAAATGTTTATTTTTCAAAACTTCTTTTTTTTTTCGATGCATACTTTCGACATATGACTTTATCACAATTATATTTTTGTGCAAGCATACGAAGTGTTGGTTCAATAGTACCACCACGAAGTCCTTTAAAAAAAAATAAGAATTTTATATGAATAATATGTATATAGTGACTTACGTAAAACCAAATGAAGTGTACTTTCTTTTTGAATATTATAATCAGAAAGTGTACGACCATCTAAACAGAAAATGTTTATTTATTTTTTTATTAAATCAAAAATTGTTTACCTTCAAGTTGTTTGCCAGCAAAAATTAAACGTTGTTGATCTGGCGGAATACCTTCTTTATCTTGAATTTTAGCTTTTACATTTTCAATAGTATCCGATGGTTCGACCTAAAAAATTATTTTCAAAATGTTTACTCTTCATACATAACATCTAATAAAAACATACTTCGAGAGTAATAGTTTTACCCGTAAGAGTCTAAAAAAAGAATAATGAATAATTAGTTTTTGTTTTAAATTTCAAATTAAATTCTACCTTAACAAAGATCTGCATGATAAATGTTAACAAAATTTCTAGAAAAACAGAAAAAAGATTCAATGAAATTAAGCAATTCTTATTGGCAAATGATCAGTATTATTATTAAACCGACCATATGTTGAATGTTTAGAGACCTATGATACTATTGGTTGAAAGAAAAAAAAAACACACATAAATTTTTTCTTTTATAAAAATAAAACTAATACAAATTAAAAATCAATTCTTTTAGATTAAGATTTTTTTTTTATAAACGATAGTAGCGCTTAGTGATAAATGGAAGTTTAGAAAATATAATCTGGATTTCACCAGATGATTTCCCGACGTGAATGACTCATCGAATGAATTCAACAAGGAATTCCATCAGATGCACTTACGTATTTCGTATAGTTTTATAATTCTACAGCAGAAAAAAATTAGGCATATAGCTTACAACGTCGTTAAATCATATTATTTTCTATTTTGATAGTATCATTCACTAACGCCATCTATCAAATTGTTCAAAATACCCGTTCTAAGATGACCTTTTCTACAAATAATATTAAGATCCTCTTAATGAGGAAGATATTTATATATGAATCTTGAATAACGGTCCAATTATTAACTATTCTTTACGAAATACACGTTGAAATAAACATTGGAAAACAGACACGTTTAATATAATAGTCAGTCGATCAAGCGTGTGATAATCAATGAGACGCTTCGTGTTAAGGATTTGTTCCGATAGAAAAAAAATGTCTTGATTGTACTGCTCTCTATTTTTTTTCTTGGAAGTGGTTCTTGACAGAACGGCACGAGCATGTCGATGTCTCTTATGAGCTTATGGTATTATGTTTCTTTTTCTAAATGTCAATTGTATTTTGTAAACAAAGTTGTGATTTAATCATCGTTTCAAGATTTCAACTAAACATCACTATTAACAAGTGTATTTTGTAAGAAAGAAATATCTTTTAGTATCATTGATAGTGCGCCAAATAAGTATTTCTTTTTTGGTTCAAAGAGGTATAAATAGGTTTCATTCGATAATTGATTTCTTTTTCTAATGTTTAACATTTTTTTTTATTCGTGACTATGAAATCAATGATATTAATTAATATTTCATTACTACAAAAAAAGCAACGAGCATATTTTCTATGAAATTATAGGTAAAATTGCTTTAGTCTACGATAGGAAAAATGTTAATGTTTCAAGAGAAAAGAACAAATATGAGACAATTGACTTTAACAACTTTAAATGTCTTCCTCATTGCTTTAACAACCCACTAACGTTCGTAAACCAAACGCTTAATAATCCACTTTATAAGACTAAAAGAGAATATTGAATAGATTAGTCTATGTGATCGTACTTAGTTGTGTAGAGTTTAAATAACTTCTATATATTACTTGATATGTATACAGACTTCAATTAGAGTTTCATTTAAACATTAAGTATATTTGAGATTATATTTTACCTTTGCTCCTTCAGATATCATATACGATAGAGATATTTGTGTTATTAGTTAATAAGATAGGACATATTTTGATCAAACTAACAAATTTGAAATACAAACTATCTTTAACGTACAGGAACCAAGATGTTTGAATTTTAAGTTATATGTAAGGTGATCGTAATTGAAAATTTCAGCAAATTTATTTTTTTTTTCGATTGTTGGATTGAGTGCATCGAGTTGAATAAAAAAAAAAAATTTTTTGTAACAATTAGAATGTTAGGCCATTTTTCTCTAATATTTGAGAATAACAATATCTTAGATAATTTTTGTTAAACGGTTTTGATTTTGATTTGAAACAAACTTTTTCGTATGCAACTCGATGAGTTCTATCTAACCGTTATGAAAAACAAATCTGTTCAAATTTATAATTGCGAGTACTTTACATCTATCATAAAAATCGAATATCCCGGTCATAAATTTGTCACCTTCTAGATTGTACTTTCAACGGCTTCGAAGACTATGTTATGTGAGAGATCTATCACGTTTAGATGTTTCGATTAATAGCTATGGTACCTGCAATTATTATTTTTATAATCAGAATATGAAAAGTAGTATTAGCGTAGATCGACACAATTCTTCATGATCTACAAGAGGGCGTAGTAATCATATTTATTTTAAACTTCTCTCTTAGATTGGACAGGGTCAAATGGGTAAGATATCGTACTCATATGATCCTGGATAATCTAAGAGAAAAGTCAAAAATGTAAATATGAATAACATGTTATCTTATAGTGCATGAAAAAGTGCGTCTGTCTACGCTATTATGATTCACATTGACTTTACAGAAGAAAAATGACAGGTACTCTAGCTATTAATCAAAACATCCTAAAATCATAGACGACCTTAAGGTCACGTAGTCCTTGAAATTTATTTTTCTTTCTGCATTCAATAAAAACAAAGTAAGTGGGCAGAATTTCGTCTTCTATCTTTCTAACCTATTGAAAATGAAATCTACAAGAGTGACAGATTTATGACCTTATCTAGCGGTGTCCTTTATTAGTATGATGATGAAAGCTTTAATTTGATTCGAATATATATAATCTTATTAACTAATAACACATACATCTTCACTGTTAGAAAAAGTTAATGAAATAGACTAACAACATCAGTGAATCAAATTTAATTGTTGTTCTTGAAATACACTAGTTCAAAGTCTTATCTTACGATGTATATTTTGAAAATTGACATTAAGAAAACAAGAACAGACATAAATGAAATTAACTAATATGATTATTCGCAATTTACCAATCTTGAATCAGATTATAAATCCATTTGATGATAATATAAAAGTATTTTACTACTTCATAAGATTGATGTTTTGGATTTTTTTCTTCTACTTTTTCCATGCATTTATATTTAATAATCATATTGTACTTAACGAAAAAACAGGTTTGATTTTTTCGTATCATGTTGTAAAATTCTGAGATTAGTCCGATAAGCACAAATATAAACATATATATATATGTCAGCGTCCAAACTGAGATTACGTCCAATCTCAGATTGGCCTAGGCGAATGTCGGATCCGAGATTGGACGCGTCCAATCTCGGATTCACGCAATTCTGTTCATTAAAATATCAATTACCCTTTAGACAGACCTTGGATTCGAACTTTCTTTTTTTGAATTATGTTCACACAATGCCAGTTTGTTTGGCACAATTGTCATTTGGCAGATTTGAATAAAATTTTAGGAGTTATGAATAAATTTCTAGAGAACAACAACTTTTGTGAAAAACTTTTATTACATTTTTGAGTCTAAATATAGCTTCTTCATAAATGCTTGTAATACTTAAAACGGCATTGTGTGAACATAATTTCAAAAAAAAGTTTGAATCCAAGGTCTGTCTAAGGGTAATTGATATTTTAATGAACAGAATTGCGTGAATCCGAGATTGGACGCGTCCAATCTCGGATCCGACATTCGCCTAGGCCAATCTGAGATTGGACGTAATCTCAGTTTGGACGCTGACATATATGTATGTCGAATATCAAAAAAATGAAACGTCTTTGGCGTTGATAATTTGGGATGCAAAGCAACCCTAATAAATTGTTAATAACTGTCGTGGTTAGCTTATGTTTGTGATAAAAATGAACATAGTAAATAATATTTTGTTGTTTTAATTGATATTTTGAATTTAATTATTTAGATTTAAAAAGAAATTTATGAAATGAAGCGTCGTGATCATATTAATGAATCGGTTACATCCGATACTGAATTACGGGTAAAAAAATTTTTGTTTTTTCTAAGATAATCAATTTAAATTTATTTAGAAACGAAATATAAGAACAAAACGTGAACCAGGTCATCGGTAAGAAAATAATTTAAATTACAAAAAAATAAGACAACAATTTTTATTCGATTTATTTTTTAAATTTTAGTATATTTGTTAATCGAAGTTTACAATTGGATCGAATCAAATTTTATGGTTTTGATATGGATTATACATTAGCTTTATATAAATCACCGGAATTTGAAGAATTAACATTTCAACGAGTTATTGAATCGTTAATTGATCTTGGTTATCCGGAACAAATTCGAGATTTTGTTTATGATCGAACATTTCCTTTACGGTAATAATTTAATTATATTTATTATTCTTATTCAAAAGATTTTCTTTTTCTGTCATTCATAGGGGTCTTTGGTATGATAAATTATATGGGAATTTACTTAAAGTTGATGCACATGGAAATATTCTTACAGTTGTTCATGGTTTTAAATTTCTTTCTGGGTAAAAATTTCTTTTTTCATTAATTTTTATCCTTAAAATTCCATTTTAGATATGAAGTTCGTGAATTTTATCCAAATAAATACATAACTGGTGATGATCGTATTTATGTTTATTACACACTTTTTAATCTACCAGGTACTACAAAAAAGAGAAAAAAAGCGAGAATCATAAAAAATTGTTTTTATTGTTAACTCTGATGACAGTATATGTGAAGCATAATAAATTCCTTATGGATGTAGAATCGATTGACTTTTTTTTGTTGAGGAAGTGGCCGGAGCCAGTCTAGTTTCCAAGAACTTCGAACTGAACCTTTCTCATCTATAATTTCTTCCATTCATCCATCAGAGTTCTACCAGTGCCATAGATCGTGACAGACAACAAGATGTCTGTTATGATTTGTGAATGAAGAGATGCAAATTTCTCGCTATTATACTTCATTACTGATTTTCAATCATGCTGTACAAAAAAAAAGGATTTGTTTCTATTTAGAAATTTATCTTATTGCTTGTTTAATTGACTATTTTTCTACTGTGGCAACTTATGTCGAGTATGTAAAATGAATGGGTTTTTTGAAGATTTATTTGATTGACTTTTTTCGCTAGAGATCGAACAGCTATTCAATTTGGAGAAAATATTCTTTCATTTCGTGCAATTTTCAATGATGTTCGAAATTCACTTGATCGTGTTCATTATGCAGTAAGGATGTTTGCTTTTAATTTGAAAAAAAACTTTTTTTTTTCAAGACTAAACTTAAAGAAACGGTTTGTGAAAATATTCAAAAATATGTCCATAAGGATGAACAATTACCAATATTATTAGATCGGTAAATTTATTTATAAATTGAATAAAAAACGAAAAAAAGATAAAATATATCTTTTGTAGTATTCGTTCTCATGGTGCAAAAACATTTTTATTAACAAATAGTGAATATTGGTACACTGATAAATTAATGGCATATTTATTAACAACTGATAATGATAATAATAAACCAAAACGTGATTGGAAATCATATTTTAGTTATATTGTTGTTGATGCTCAAAAACCATTATTTTTTGCTGAAGGTACAACATTAAGAATAATTGATCCAAATACTGCAAGTATGAAATTGGGTTCCTATTCTGGACAATTACAACAAAATGAAGTTTATAGTGGAGGTAAAAAAAAAAAGCTCACGGAAATCAATTGTTTTTTTTTTCTTCTTAATTCATTTAAGGTTCATGTGAAGTTTTTTCGAAATTAATTGGTTCTATGGGTAAAGATGTTTTATATGTTGGTGATCATATATTTGGTGATATAATTAAATCAAAAAAACAAAAAGCATGGAGAACAATGCTTATTGTACCTGAACTTAATCATGAATTAAAAGTTTTTCATGATAAAAGAGATTTATTTAATACATTAGAAACATTAGATACAACAATCAGTGAATTACTTCGATCATTTGATATGACTTCAAGTCATGGACCAGAGGCTGTTTCAAAAATTAAACAAAAAATACAGGTTAAAGAAAAAACAGAAGTTTATCATTGGACAGTAGACTCGAGATTGATATTTAAGTTAAATATCTAGACAGAATGAACTCGATTGGATTTCTAAAGCATATTCATCAAGAAATATTATGATTTTTTGATGACACAGGATGGATCATTCCAAAAAAGATCCATCATTTTCATAGTGGCAGTTTCTATATGGATTGGAAATTTTCAGCCGCAATGAACATCCTCGGATCTGACGGATAGAAATGAGTATACTAATCTTATTTCGATCCGATTCGGATTAGTTTTGCCTCGTCTATGTCTAGTAATTACATTGAAATCTTGAAACACATTACTAATCCATATGATCGAAACAGGCGGAAGTTGAACATCTAATTGATCGGTTATCCTCTGACTATCATTCTATCGTGGTATGCCCATAGTTAGTTAGTCTCTGACTAGCAATCTATTGCTGATATATCATCGGTATTGTTTGTTATGGATGCACTAGTATCAGTAATGCGGGTTCACCAGCAATACTGATATTGATGCAGCCCTATTCATTTTGTAATTATTACGAGTAGATTAAAATAGCAATTAAGAGTAAAAGAATTTTTTTTTATACAATACAAAGGAACAACTGATATTCTGTGCTTTTTAGAAGACAAGAAAAGAGGTAAAAAGCAATTCGTAAACCATTTTGAGATTCATATGGATCTGAATTATCGAGTAGACAAAGTCTTTGATGATTAATCAATATATTCATGTTACCGAACAATAGTAGATATTGAGAAACAGTTTAATGTTCTTTAAATGTTTAGTGAAGCTCAGAAATAAAAACTTTAACTAGCTAAATATTTAAAATCAAAGAAATATTTTTTTGTATTATGATTTATTGTTTATTTTTAGCAATGTACTCATGAACTTGATATGAATTTTGGCCTCTTAGGTTCTTTATTTCGAACAGGTAAATTAAATTTATAATTTGATGTAATAGTTTGTTTTTTTTCTTATTTCAAAAAAGGTTCTCGTCAAACTCATTTTGCTTCTCAAGTATCAAGATTTGCTGATATATATGCTTCAACAGTCGTAAATCTTGTTTATTATCCATTTTTTTATTTTTTTCGTGCTGTTCCACAATTAGTATGTAATCTTATGACTAATTATTAATTTTATTTTAAATTTTTTTTGTCAGATGCCACATGAGTCAACTGTTGATCCTGAAGAACCAATGCACTTTAAATCATGGGGCGATGAAGAACTTCAATCAAATTCAACTGATCGTCATCGTTCAACATTATATCAAACATTTAAAAATACACCTCGTTTTGATCATTCCATATCAGCATTTGCATCAATACATACTCATCCTGATTTACCATTATATGTCACACATGATCATGATGATGATGGCGATCCAGATGATGATAATCCATCAAAAGTTGGTCACGATTTAGACTTCGATCTTCGAGCAAGAGTAACATATACACCACCGAAGAGGAATACAGAATCAACAAATAAATAAAAAGATTTTGATCTAATTCCTACTTTTTTTTGTCTTTTTAGTTTTATCTTTTTATAAAGTAGTTAGATTTTGTTGTTGTTATTGTGTTCATTAAATAATAAAAGATCAAAATGTGTAAGTGTATTCTTTCCATCTGATAATATATATTTATTTCATTCTTTTAACAATTATCTTTATTATTACTGCAAATTAAAGCGGAAGTCTCAAATTAATATTAAACCTAGAAAATAAAATGATTCGATATTTTCCAAATAATCAATAGTATTATTTATTGAGTTTGCAATCTGATCTTACACATATACAGCATATTATTTAGGATTTAAACTACTAAGAGTTTTTAATAAAAACGTAATCACAATCATTTCATAGAAAATTGAAATTATAACTGAAAAACTGATCAACAATATTAGTCTGTATTTGTCATGGTTTGTAAACACGACTTAAGAGTAGCGTGAGAGAACATCGAGGCGAGAAATACATTTTGTATCCAATGCTAGAATTGATTGATTTTTCTATTTGGAAACAAAACAATTTTTGATAAAAATAATAATTATCTACGTATACTGTTATTACCTTCGTATGACACTTCCCTGTCGATTGAAACGAAAGAAGAAAAAAGCCTGTCGAAAGAAGAATTCACGTTCATTTTCACCCCAAATCGTGCGCTGTTGTATTTCTATTTACAATACGATTTCGCTAATCTCAATCTTGTTCATTCGTTGTGCAAGTCAGAAAAAAGCTGTCAAAATCTTCAGTATCAAGAATCTTGTCAACTTTTACTCAGGACCCTGTAAACCGTCGATAAAATTGAACAAGAAAACCATATGCATCAGCCGATTTTATGGTATACGTGCAACTGTTTTCATTGTTCAATGCTCAATCGAGCATTACGATTGATGGAGGTCAATCTGGTCATAAGCATGGGATTTTTCATCCATGATCTTCATAACCACATTACAAAGCTTCATGCTCAACAGTTTCATAGAGATTCCTCTTCGAATTCATTCACTGTGTATTGTGGTCAAGTACTATTGAAGAGTGACTTTGATCGATTAGTTAAAACCCAAGATGGTCTATTATCATTTAATAACTTTTTCTTAAGTATCTGTTTGCCTTTGCCGAAAGTAATCAAAATCATTCTGATATGATAGATGTTTTCTTTGAAATAACAATCAATCTATCAACAACCATTACTGCCTTCACAAACGTACGTGACATCAGTTATTGTCAAAGAGAAGAAGAAGTTATGTTTTCTATGCATTCCTTGTTTCATATCGGACAAAAAAGACAAATAGATAGAAATAATCGTCTTTGGCAAGTCGCTTTCACCTTAACAAATGACAACGATCCACAACTTCATGCACTTACTGAGCAGATGCGTCAAGAGACATATCCTCAAGCGAATGTGTGGAATCGTTTAGGAATGCTGCTTATTAAACCCGAGCAGTTTCAGAAATCCCAAGAAGTATATGACATCTTGCTTGATCGAACAACAACTGAACGAGAAAAAGTATCTATGTATGTCCAACCAGCTACAAATGGTGAAACTGATTCAAGGTGAAAATGAAGATGGCTTTTAGCTATTGTCAACAATCCATTGACACAAAATAAGAGTATCTTTCACCGACAGATGTCAATTGGACTGCTTTTTACAACATTGTTGGTTTCTTGTATTTAACCATGGGTAACTCTTCAAATGCACTTTTATCTCACCAAAAAGCACTGAGAATCTATCAAAAAACCCTTCTTTCAAAGTATCATCATTTAGCTACTTCATACAGCTATCATCGTTTGGTGTATCACAAGATAGACGATTATTCGAACATACTTTCATATCATCAAAAAGCACTGGAAATCTATCTTGCAAGCTATTTTCTTGTTTGAATTAGATTCATTCAATAAATTCGATACTAGAAAAATAAAAAGAGTATTCTATAATCAGTTTGACAAAGACTATTAACTTGTTATCTTAAAAAATATAATTTCGTATAACTATTTTCACATAAAAACTAGTGAATGTTTTATTTGGTGGTTAATCAAAAATATGTTCAAATAATTATTTCTTGTGTATAACGATCATAAATATTTGAGTAACCTTTAAAGTTAATTGAAATTAACCTTTATGAAAAATAAAGTTAGTTAAAAATGACATTGTAAATTCGCTAGCTACGTTAATGCAGTCGTTCTTCTTTTTCAATGGAATGAGATTTTGTAATCGAAATCATGGTATCTGTTTTTTGGTCTTTAATATGACGTTTCATTTTATTACAGGTAGCCATTCAAAAAGAAAAGTTTTTGTAGACTTTGTTTTTTTTCAAACTTGAAAATTATTTAAATGAAGATAACCACCAATTTCTTTGCTTATTGGTAGGACAGCTGTGAATACAGTTGATGATAAATAATGATTTAGAAAGAGAATCAAGCGATCTTATGCTTATATCTATCAATAGAATTCTCTTCATGATAAATTTTGCAAATGGCTATTTCACAGTTTCTTTCTGACTTCGACCATTTGATAATGTACAAGTAACGTTCATCGACATTGAATATCGGTTCACTTGGTCCTAGACTGACGGAATGATGACAAAGATGTCCTTATATTTTTAAATCAAAATGAATTCCGTATAATAATGTGTTTAGGAGAAATTATTAATATTTGTAACATTTTCTGTATTACACACTATAGATATATTCAAATAGTTCACAACAAATATTGAAAGATGCTAATGTATATGATAAAGTTTATGTTTTAGTTAATTATAACGACTAAAATGGTGATTCATGTCAAAGTTATGGCCATTTCTAATACGGACATGACAAATTGTGACACAGACATGCTCATTTGAGCCACAAGAATGGTCAACTGTGCCATAGAAATCGTTGATTGTGCCGTGGAAAGGCTGAATTGAGCCATAGAAACCGTCATCTATATAATGAAAATGATCAATTGTGTCAAATAAATGGTCGCCTGTACCACCAAAGTGGTACTTTTGTACCATGAAAATGGTCACTTGTACCATGACTATGGTACTTTGTACCACAAAAATGGTCACTTGTACCATCACTATGGTACTTTGTACCAAAAAATAGTCATTTGTACCAAGTGTTGCAGACAGACAGACACAGGTGAATTTCCGTTTCTAGACCCTAGCCTTTCAGTTTAGGAAATAATTAAGCTTGGCTACTAGCTGTCAAACTTCCTGAAATAAAAACTTGATTTTCTCTCTCTTGATAGCTTTTAGTATGTTCTAAGTAAATCGAAACCTGACGTCACAACAGTAGTGTCTTTAGTACTGAGTATAACTGTATTTAATAAAAAAAGGTTCGAGAACTCCAGATTGATTACAAAATTATATTAAACTACATTATTATGAGTAGTTATTTAGTATTATTCAAGTTTTCTTTATTTGTCAAAGTGAACCTAAATTAGAAGTAAGTTAGCAGTAACAGTTATGCTACATCTTCCTTTTTTTTTAAATTATTATTCTTGGAACAAAACATCCAAACGCATACCAACTCATAACTGAACACTTCTATTGTCAGAACGCAATCAGAAATATTTTCATTTCCTCTTTCGAACTTGATTAATATCTAAGGAAATATCATGTATCGATCAGAAATAGAATCTGTGTAAAAGTCAACACTTAAAATTTACACGTCAAGTAAATATTTACTTGAAAATATAAATTAATAAACTTGATTAACTCCTAAGAGATAAATCAATGTAAATCTCTACAGAATTAGATTTTGTATAGGAAAAAAAAAATCTACATCAGATTTTTTAATCAGTAGCGTCAATATTTTTTTATTATCTTTTTCTGAATATAGACAAAGCAATTAGATTTTTGACTTTATAGACATTCCATGTCACACGCAAGAAGCACAAAAAAAAACAGAAAAGAAAGAAATGTTAAGCTTGCACATCCTTTTTTTTTTATCAAATTGCATGCATCATATCGAATGAAATCCCAATTATGAACAGCATACATTGACAAACAAGTTAGTGCGTGACACTTTTATTAAAGGTTGGTTATATTGCAATTGATTTCTAATATTGTTCCTTGCCCTAAAATCATGATCGATTTTTTTAAACGACAATTTCGACATCGAAATTCTTATGAACAATTTTATGATGATATTAATAGAAATTATAAAAGCAAATTTGATCTTATACGTTTAAGTGCTGTTGTATGTGGTATTGAATTTTGTTATGCGGCCGAAACAGCTTTTGTTTCACCTATTTTACTTCAAATGGGTTTACCAGTTATGTTTATGACTTGGGCATGGTGTTTACCACCATTAATTGGTTTCTTTCTTGTACCAGCACTTGGTTCACTTAGTGATAAATGTCATACACGATTTGGACGACGACGTCCATTTATATTTCTTTATTCAATTGGTATTTTGATTGGTCTTTCATTAGTTGCAAACGGTAAAAATGAAAAGAAGGAATTTAAAAAAACAAAAAAAAAAATTTTCTTTTTAGGTCGTGTTATGGGACAATGGTTTGGTGATATAAAAAATGAATTTATTAATAATACTCAATTAGTCAATGAAACTAATATAAAAAATCAAAAACATTTGAATCCATTATTATCACATAAATATGGTACAACATTAACTTTACTTGGTGTTATTTTACTTGATCTTGATTGTGATGCGTGTCAAAGTCCAAGTCGAGCTTATTTACTTGATGTTACGGATCCTAGTCAACATTCATCAGGTCTTACAACATTTACATTCATGGCTGGTTTTGGTGGTTGTTTAGGATATTTTCTTGGTGGAATTCCGTGGGAACATACATTTTTAAAGAATGTATTTGGTGATCATATTCATGTTCTATTTACATTAGTTTGGATTATTTATGTCATTTGTATGATTTCGACATTAACAGCATCAAAAGAACCAAGTGATGTTACTATTGCAATGCCAAATCTTACTCGATCAACATCATGTCAATTTATTGTTTCTTCAACACATATTTATGATGATGATAATGATCAAGATCCATATGAATCATCATCAAGAAATAATACAAAAGTATCATATTTTGATTATATACGATCGATTATTTATATGCCATCATCATTGAGATGGCTCTGTTTAACAAATTTCTTTTGTTGGATGGCATTAGTTTCATATTCACTTTTTTTTACGGATTTTGTTGGGCAAGCTGTTTTTGGTAATCATTAAATAATTAGAATCGAAATTAAATGTTTTATCTTTTCATTTAGGTGGAAATCCAAAACTTGATTATAATCATCCATTACGTTTATTATATAATGATGGTGTTCGATTTGGTTCATGGGGTATGTCAGTTTATTCAATATCATGTTCTATTTATTCATATAATATTCAATCTCTTAATAATTATTTTGGTATGTTTATAATTTATTTAAATCTAATTTAAATCACATTTTTCTTAAAGGTATTAAACGAGTTTATATTGGATCTCAAGTAATCTATGCAATAGGAATGCTATTCATGGGATATTTAAGACATCGTATTGGTGTTATTGTTTTATCAGCTGTAGCTGGTATACTCTATTCAACATTATTTACTATTCCATATTTACTTATTTCACAATATTATACATCAAATACGGTATGTTTTGTAGTTTTTGTTTTTATCTTTTTTGAAAATCCATTATTTATTGTTTTACAAAAAAATTAGTTCGATCAATCGCATGGATTCAATAGCAATGGACAAGTTCGTGGTATTGGTACAGATATTGCTGTTGTGAGTAGTATGGTCTTTTTGGCACAATTATGTTTATCATCAACAATGGGAACATTAGTTCATTTAGCTGGTTCGACAGTTATTGTAACAGTTGTCGCTAGTTTTCTTAGTATTTGTGGTGCCATATCGGCAACACAAGTTTTATATATAACATAGAGAATAAACAGAAATAATAAAATAAAAACTTGTATGGTCCAATATTCATTCTATGGAATATTCTCATATTTATTAGTGAGAATAAAATGAAAATTTTTGAAAAATAAATTCTATTATAAGAAAGATAAAGTGCAAACCAAATGATCTACCATCAAAGCTGCGAAGTACCATAAAAGATTAAACGAAAAATAAATACGAAAAGTCTCTTGAATAAAGCAAAATATTACCAATCGAATTTCTGCTTCTATGAAACTGACATCCTAACAAACTGATCATATTGTGGAAACTACTGTAGTAGTAGATCAAAAAAAAAAAAAGATACTCAACGAAATTCATCTTGTTGGTCTCAATGTATTAACATCACGTGTTTAGACTAATGGACAAATTTTTCAAAATTAAATGGAATTGATGTCGAACTCTCGAGGAAATATTTATAATTGATCAATCACTTTCTTACCAAAAGCTAGTAAATTCTACTGATTTCGAATATGACCATAAGAAACTCTCTTAGGGCTCCATGGCTTGGTTTTCTAGACTAACAAATCTTTCGTCAAACATTTGTCTCTAATTTGTCAAGATAATCGAGCATATCGAATTTCTTACAAAACAGAAACTTTGTCTGTTTCAAATTATTTGTTTCTGCAAAAAATACAGCTCTTTTAACTGATACAACAGATTTCATAGCATCACTTCAATGTGAAAATCTTCAAGATGATTTTATTCTACTTAAAATTCACTTTTGAGAAACAGGAATGATCACTGTCTTATAGACAAATCGATATGCTCTATAATGTGAGTAGATTCAAGACGGTTTGGCGAAAAGATTGTTAGTCTAGAAAGCTAGTATAGAAATACCTAAGAGAATTCTTCTGGTCATATTTAGAATCAGTATGAGGAATAACCTGAAATTCAATAACCTCTGGTAAGAAAGCGATTGATCATTTGAAAACATTCTCTCATAAGCATAACTCGAATTGACTCTCTAGGAATACATGAGACTGCATTTTCTGTAAGATACTTATTAATACTCAGAACCAATAACAATAAACAAAATGATATCAAAGAAAATTCACTAAAATATCTTTCGTTTTGGAAATACATGAAAATAGTAGACTTTCGTTTTTCAGTTCTCTAAGATCATTTTGAAGATTATCCAGAATCTAGAAATGACTGTAAAACGAACAGAGCCAGCCATCGGGCACGATCATCATAATACCATAGGATAATGATTACAATCGACAAAGCTGCCAAAAACGTTGCTCTGTCTATTCATACATTTGATGGCTATAAGTTGCTGTAGATTGAGGATTGGCAAACACAGCATTAGGGTCGTATTCTATCCTAACAACGATTTGAAAATCAAGTATTTAATCGCATACAAAATACTAGAATATAGTTGTAATACTGTGTCTATCAAATGGCGGAAAAAACCATTTAACAGCCATATTTATTCGATATATCGCTACTTCCAAGATGCTACCATTTTCCGAAGTCCGGCAAAACTTTAATGAACGTTCAATAAAATAATTCACAATCTTCTGTAAATCACTTGACCTATTAAAGATGTATTTATATTTCTTGTTCGTTCGATATCTTGTAGATATTTACATATTTATATCTATCATAAGCAATTGCGATTATACTGAAATATTTTTCAATCATATGTATACACCAACATCATGCAACTTTCATTTTAATCAAATCATCTTGCAATGTTATTACTCTTAATTAAACTTATGTTATTTTATAGTATACAAGTTTTAGTGAACATGAACAAGAAAAAAAAACAATGCATGGCTACGCACACACATATACACTTGAAGAATGAAAGTGAATACGAACAAAACATTTGAAGTCTTTTTTGTTTAAATACATATAAGTAGAATTTTTTTATTTATTTATTGCGTTTCATAAACAATTCGATCATTAGTTGTTGTTTTTGTATTTATATTCGTATTATTATTAGTAGTAAGATTTTGACGACGTCTCATTGATTTAATTGCTTTTTCACGTAAAAGACGTTCACGTAAATCAATTTCATTTTCATCTTCACTGTGATTATTATTTTGATATTCTTCATTATCATTGATTTTTGTTGAAATTGATACACGTGCTGAAATTGAATCAGTACCATCAGTACGAGACTCTTCTAATACAACCTAAAAGAAAAAGAAAACTAAGTTTATAAGATAAATAGAAAAATTCGATTATTTACAATTCGTTCAGTTCGATTTGGTTTTATCGGTGTAGACGGTTGACGAACTAATTCTTGTTGTGATTTCTATATTAATAAATAGATAAAAAATATCATCTTAAAAATAAATTACTAACATGATTATCATCAGATAATTTTGGTGGTGGTGTTTGTACTTTTATTTGAGATTCAAGTCGAGGTCTTTTTGGTGATGGTGATTGTGGAATTTCATTATTTGTTGATGATGATTGATATGAATTCGAATATGTCTTTTCTTTATCTTCATTTTTATCTGTTTTCTTTTTCGATGATTCATTTCGATGTGTCTTTTTTGTTATTGATTTGTCTAGGTGATCTAAATTGATGGGTTTCCATTTGCAATAGAGCTCAAGGCTAGAAACAAAATATAAAGTAACGCTCAAAAGTCCAATATATACATATTGGCCAATTTCTGCTTATTTTGTTTTCTTTCTATCGGTTTGTTTCTAATTTAAAATAGATATGATTGAATTGACTTACCCCGATTGGATTTTCGTTTATTATCATTACTTCTATGATGTTTTGTTCGTTTTTTTGATGAAGATTTACTATACAAAAAACAATAGATTTATCATGTGCAAATATTTTTGTTGTTATCGAATAAATAAGAAAAAAACTATGAGTGCAACCCTTGCAGGATTAAATACGTAGAACATCATGTAACGATTGCTACGAATCACAGGAAGATTGTGTTACTTCATCTATTTTGTCATCACACAGACATTTCAAGGATGCTGTTCATATTGCTTTAACTCTCGTTATCTGAATCGTTGTGATTTGTGGCAACCAGTGGAAATACGAGCTGCTTTCGGCTGCAATACTCAGAAAATGATATGAACCAGAACGCAGGATTCTGGTGGCTGGATTTTCCTAGTTCCATTCGTAAGCAAACAGCGTCGGTCACCAGATATTTGCTTCCAAATTCTTATCTTTTTTCTCGAAATTTACAGTCAGAAACAGCATCTTTCTAGCGAAAACCTGCCTGGATCATTGATCTAGGAAATGGGGCTCAAA
This sequence comes from Rotaria sp. Silwood1, assembly GCA_905250075.1. Lineage (NCBI taxonomy): Eukaryota > Metazoa > Rotifera > Eurotatoria > Philodinida > Philodinidae > Rotaria > Rotaria sp. Silwood1. Next base: position 4,576,168 of record CAJNOP010000005.1, read on the forward strand.
CTTTTATCATAGTACTTCAACGATCCTTTTAGATCATGGTTTGCAAAACGAAAAACATGAGCTGTAGAATGAATAGTGACTTACCTATTATGAGTACTATGTTTTCTTGATTTATGATCATCTTTCTTTTTGTCGGGCTTTCGACTACGGTTCGGTGAAGTTGATCGTGATCGACTTGATGAACCGGTTTTGGCCAATTGTGGTTCTATAAATAGAGAAAAATATCTATTCATTGAATTATTGAAAAGCTTTTATTTGTTTATATGAAGAAAATCAATTGTCTAAAGAAATGATGATTTTATAATTTTTGCAATCAAAAATAAGAATAATCAACAAGTTTTTATTTTTTTTTATCTCTAAGGCTAATTTTGATTTTCTACAGTAGCTTCTAACATAATTCTACCAAGTTTTTCTGCTACCATAAATAGTAATGTATGTATAGAACTCAATTCCGAACAAGATAAATATGATTGCTTGTTTTCCATAATTAGAGTTCCTGAAACTCTGAAATAAAATTCTGTTTGAATTGTCCAAAATGATGTAGCAAACCATTCTCTACAGAATGAAACTTTTCCCAGCTTTGTACGACATTTTTTGATCGAGATACACCAATTTTATGGAAGACACAAAATTTAATCTTTGTTGCTTCTATCATTCCAGATAATTGAAACAGAACTATATATTTCCCAATCTTAGGAACTAGGTTTCGTTTTTTTTTAGAAATCCTATTTCGAAAAAATTATAAATCACTCTTACCTTGTTGGAAATAAAATTCTCTATAGAAGTTACTATTTACGGCGATGAAGAGAAAAGCTGGTGAAACAATTTTGGAAACTATTGTATTTAGAGCGCATGAGAAATGTATTCATAAACTTACTTTTCTTTTGTTGTTTATTTTTCTCTGATTCAGATATGGACGATAATGACAATGTTGCGCTTGAAACGGATGAATTGGAAATTGAACGTGAAAGTGACGAAGAATTAATAGATGATGATCGAGTTCGTTTCGATTGTTTTTTAGTTTTTTTCGTTTCTCTAAATGGTGATTCTTTTGGTTTAGATTTTTCTATAGTAGGCATCGATTTTGAAGAAGTTTTTATTGATTGTTTTGAACGTGGAGGAGAAGGTGTAGGAGATTTTCGTTTAGTTTTAGACACGGGTTGTTTTTTAATTTGATCTTCATTTGTTAAATTATTATTTCCAAATGTTTTTTGTCGTTTTATTTCTTGGGACTCATTTGAGACATTATCAGTTTTTTTTCGTGATGATTTATCGTGTCTTTGATGTGAATGACTGTCATTTGGACTTGATGATGATGAACAAGTTTTAGTTTTTGGTTTAATTTTTTCTGATTTTTTTGTTGTTGGATATGATGTATTATGATGTTCGGATGATGATGATGGAGATCGTTGTTGACGTTTTTCATTTTTTCGTGATGATTTTATTGGACTTCGACTATGTAGAGGAGATTTTGATGGTGAACGATGACGTTCATGTCGATTGGATGACGTTTTAAGATTTTGTTTTGTTTTCTCATGATGACGATGATGATTATTATCTTCATTTTCACTATTTTCCGAAACGAATCGATTTGATTTTTTATCGTTATGTCTAAATAAAAAAAAATCATTGAAAAATATGTAAAACGAAAAATAAGAATTAACTATTTAAACTAACCGTGTTCTTAAATCTGGACTACGTGAATTTCGTATTCGACGATTTTTGGGTGATGAACGTCGTCGATCACGATCCCGACGATCATCATTATAATATGATCGTGATTTATATTCAGCAGCAGCATCATTCTCATTACGTGATTTATTACTTGAGGATGCCATTGGATTACGTCCATTTATTTTATGATCTAACTTATCAACATCAGGTTTTATATCTTGTCGATGACTATCTTCTTCACGTTTGCGAATTTCACGTAATCGATTATCATCTTCCTAGATAATTTCGTTAAAGTGAAATCATTCTTACAATCAAAACATATTATTCGTAGGATGTGCAGTCTCAGTTTACTGACCATCGACTAAAGATACGTGGGACTAAAACGAAGGCCAAAAAACCTTTGTGCTATATATCTCTGCTATAAACTCATTGTGAAGAGTGCAAGCTGATTAGAGCTTGCTGAGTTCAAAATTATCGGTCTCGATCGAACTGTACTTTGACATTTTCGTTGAAATTTTCTATTCGAAATTGTGTAGTCAGTCAGATGATATGAGATATTTTTTCTGACACTCTGTATATGTACTATGTGTCTGCGGTCCTAAAAACAGGTGATCAACCTTGCGGAAGACAGAATCTGGATAAGATAATGATGACAATCTGTAATAAAGTTTGATCAAAGTTTAAGTGAAGTTGAGAAGTCTAAAACTCTAATCGTTCTTTCGAAAATTTCTGATACAGATTCATATTCCTTGACCCCGCCAATCCTTGATAAACTCGCAAATTTTCCATTACTCAATAACTGTAACTTTTCTACCATAATAAAACATCAATCATTAAAAGATTTTTATTTCTCTCATGAAAACCTTATCGAATAAAAAAAGTTGATATTTCAAATTTTCAAATAAATTATACCTGTCGTTTTAATAATTCTCTCTTTTTCATTTCAATTAATTCTGCTGGTATGCCATCCGATGATGATTGTGCACTAGTTAAAAGTTTCCAAAGTTCACCAATAAATAATCGAGCTTTACTTCCACCAAGAAAACCGGTTAAATTAATTTGCATCATTTTTGGATCAGGATTCTTCAAGATTAAAAAAAGAAATCATTTAAAATTTATTTGCTTTGTTTTTTCAAACCTTTTCTTCTAATTGATTGAAAACAAATTCAATAACAACATCATCTTCAATACCTAATAATTCTTGTAAACGTGTTGTAATCCATGATTTCAATACATCTAAATTAACTTTTAACATATCGATCTAGATGTTAAAAAGAAACAAAAGAATAAATTTATTTTAAATTAAATCATTTTGTTTACTTTAACATCAATATTATCAGGAAATTTCATTTGTTTAAGTAATTTTTTTTGTTTATTTGCAAATCGACTATCTTGTTCAGCCGAAGTACCCTAAAATATACTTAAATACTTATTTTCCTATTTAATTATTTCATAATATTTACTTTGAAGAACCCGGCATCAGTCATAATTACAAATTATCTTCAACAAAATCAAATGAAAATTCTTTTTTTTTCCTCTATTGGCTATTAAAGAATGGAAAAACAAATCGCCTAAATTAGTTGTTCAGTTCGAAGAGAAAAGAGAAACAAACAACGAACAGAATAACAGAAAAAAAAAAGAACAATCACAGGTTGACTAATACAAAACCAACCGGTAGATTTGAAACTGTTTTTTTTTCGGTACACAAGACAAAAAAACGAACTAAGAACATAGCTGGTTTGATCTGGTAAGCAGAGAATCATAATATTAACCAATAAGCAAACCAATACCAAAACGATATGCAGCTTTTGCATGATTTAATGAACTGCTTAACATAAACGTAAATGGTAATGGTGCAAGACGTTTTTCAATTACAGCGGTGACAAGACCATTTGTATCGACCATACCTACAATAAGAATATTGTATTTTATTTAAAATCTTCTGATATGCTGATTTCGTCTCGATATTCATAATAGCATGATTTTAATAATGACTGAAACAAATATTGAAAGCCTACTGAAACTTAGAGCCTCTCGGGTTGATTCTGAACTGCTGTCTTGCAACTAGATCGGGTATTCAGCAATTAAAGCATAGATTCGTGTATGAAATCATATCCAAACTCAGCGTAGAAATCAATGGAATCTCGACATTTTAATGGAATTTAAGATAATCTCTCTTTCATAGAAAATAAAAGTTTGGAAACTGTATTACGATAGTGAAAGTATCTGCTGAAATTTCTCTGCTAACTAAGCTCGAAAATTATGGATCCGATGGACTCCACTGGACTTTATCATGCATTATTCTATCGAAATGAGTAAGATTCATTAATCCATTTGCTTAGAAAAAAAATTTAATCATAACATGAAAAAACTATTTTTTATAACGTTGTAGTATGAAAGAGAGATCATCAGAATATTACCCATAAATCCATATCGATTAGACGAAAATTTGATTTGCAATTACACAGTTTTTATTTTCATTTGAATATGTTATTTCTAAAGTCGTATGAGATTCATGCAGACTCTAGCCAGTTTCATTACATTATTATAAATACACAATATTGAATGAAATCGCTCATTTTATCGATATGCTCTAGTGAAGACTACTAGGCTATGTTAATAATATCTATCAGTTACGCTCAGCTATTATTTATATGAATAGACCATCTCGAAGTATACGTGAATGTTTATAGACTACCTGGGGTTCGTTCGAATTTTCAGTAGATACATATTATAGACATTTATTACAGTACATTGATAACATTAGTCAATCCTATACATTTGTCCTTCTTATGTAGAATAATTCAAAGTATACTTATATAATGATGTATGACTTTAAACGAGTTGACAACAAAGAATGACAAGACCATGAAAAAAAAATGACTAGATAAATGTAATTCAAGCTCACTGATTTTTTTGTTTATTCTTCTTATCATCAAGTCTTCACAAGCGTATAAAAAATAATACCAACTTCATTTATTATATTTATTTTATCAGTTAAGATCCAGATGAATTCTAAGTAGTAGTCCTAGGAATTATCATGTTAGGGTTAATTTACATAAGATAGACTTATATAGCAAGTACTATTCTTGCTATGGCTTTTTCATTTTGTCTGTCTACATACATCCCTTCAGATTTCAATTTAAGAATAAGTTACAGTTATGTGACAAGATTCGTAAGTCATGAGTGTTTTGTAGAACACATTGTAAAATTCTTTCTCCTTTCGTAGGTACGTGAGTTCATTTCTAGAAAATGTTCATTGATAGAATTTTAATTTGTAGTTAACGTTCTTTTTGTTTTTGTCTTAAAATAATAAGTTGTTTCTCTTACCTCGAAATGTTGTATTAGCTTTTGCTAAATCATATTGATATGAAAACGTAGCTGAAGTTTCTTTAGCTGCAAGCGATGTCTCAAATTCAACTCCTAACTGTAATGGGCTATTTGATTTTTGATGAAAATAACCAAGATTAAAAACACCTGCTGGACTTATTTTAGCAGCAGTAAACCAATCAAGACCTTAAATTCAAAAAATATAAAAGTTTTGCTTTTTTTAAAATAGAATTCTTTGTTTGTTTGTTTTTTCTTACCTCGATATCTGGTAATAAAACTAGTTATACCAAAATGTTTACCAGGTATCATAGGACTTGCTTGATAAAGAAATTCAGCACCAATATCTAAATTTTTCGTTACACGTGTTAAATGTTGTAAAACAGCGATGCCTAAAAATAAATACTCTTAAAAAATCTTATTTGTTCTGTTTTTTTTTAAATATTTTACCAGAGTTGCTCATTAAATCAATATTTGCTAGTGTTAAAGTCGTTGTTGTAAATTGTGTACGATAATCCATAGATAATTGATAACCAGCCATTTTATATGATTGTACCTTGAAAAAAACAAAAACAAAAAAAAGTTCAAATCATTGCATATTCTATATATATTTTTCTACTTGTGCTAATAAACGTGTTCGAAATTTGTCATTCCATTGATGAATCATTTGAGCATTAGCATTTCCATTCGGATCCACATCACCCAATATAACAGGAAATACCTATGAAAATATTTTTTTTGTATCATACAAAAGCAAAAATAATAAGAATTTTTTTTTTCTTCGTTTTACTTCAGATTGTGAATAGAGTTGTGTACCAAGATAATTAGCTCCAAATTTGTATCCACTATTTGAACCATTACTTAAAGTCATTGAATGACTAACTTGAAAATGACTGCTAAGCATTTTAGTAACAGATAATTTTGCACCTTCAAATGTTGGTGGCATTAAATCTAATATGCAAAAATATAAATAAATATGAAAAACATACGAAAAAAATTTATTTTTACCCTTGATTTTTTTAAATACATCATCAAATATGCCCGGATTACGTGAAAAATCAGTTGTTATATTCATCCATCGTGTATTAGGAAATGTCGGTTGAGATAATTGTTGTTCATCTATTTTAGAAGATTTATTTGTATCATTTGATGTTGAATCTCCTGAGACATTTGCCATGTTGAACTTGAAAAAGATTCAATTGTTGATTACCAATCTACGAAATAGCCAAGTAAAAGAATTCTTTGCTTTTTCTTATATTCTGTTCGATGATATTAACCAATTGAATAAATCTATATAAAAATAAAAGTAAAGAAAAAAACAATTTCCTTTATTAGAGAAATTTTAATAATAATTTTGGAGAAAAAATAAAATCAGAAAACAAAAATAATAGAAGATTTTATAATATATAGATATCGCTAATAGAAATTTATTTTTATGACTCATTATCAGTTTTATTTATTGATGGTTTGATATCATCGAATAAAAACTACAAACATATTTTGATTTGAGAAGAATATTAACGAAATTTTTTTGTGTTGTCTTCACGGAAAAATTTCAAATTTAAAGAAGATTTCTGAAAGTTTTCCTATTCGATAGAACAATTCATAGATAAAGTTTTTGAATGTACTTTTCTTTTTTTACGAAAACGAAAATTAAAACAAATTTTCCGCGTATTAATTTCAAGCGCGTGATGTTCTCTCAAGGTATGAAATTCAATCACGTGGTGTCTTCCTTGTCTCCAAATGCTGAGTTAATATAACGTGTTCCTTTTTTATGCTGAGAAATGGAAATTTCGCATAAAATTCATTTGTTTTCTTCTTAACTATCGAAGATATTTGTTACAAGTACAGTATTAGAATAAAGTTGATAGAAGCCGAAGATTTGTTATATACGTTTGCTTTTTTATAAAATTATACTAGTGCAAAAAAAATAAGTTCTTTTCGCTGTTTTACTTTCGATCATGTGACATATAATAATAACCGAATATTTTTTTTGCATTAGATAGATTTAAAACTGAATAATAGATTGAAAATTTTTATAACATCGACTTTTTTCAAAGTTGACCATTCCTTTTTTTATATGAATTCTTTTATTCATTATATAATGAAATTACTTTAAGATAATTATTTTTTGATAATTAGTTTATTATTTCAATATGTCAACACAAAAATTTGTTAATAAAGGTATGATACAATTTTAAATGCAATTTATTAATAAAAAAATTTCTTTTTCAGCTACTTTAGAATTTGGTCATCATATATTCGGTGAACAATTTCGTCGTGAACCAATCATACTTACAGAACAATATCGAAAATTTTAATATTATCAAACAAATCATAATAAATTAGGTTTAATGGAACTTGATCGTTTATAGGGTGATAATCTAGCTGTTAAAGAAGCCATATATCGTTTACGTATAAGTGAACCTAAAGTATGGGATGAACGTTCATTTCGTATATCACGTGCAATTAATTTTGATATAAAACGAATGTTTTTACCAAAAGATGAATGGTTACAATATGAAAATGATGTACCTTATTTACAATCATATCTTACTGAAATTGAACGTGAACAAAATGAAGAATGACATTGGAAGAAAGTTTCCGGTTAGAAATAAATAAAAGAAAAGAAAAAAAACAAATTCTTTTGCTTTCGTTAATACGTACATATTTTGTAGAATGTTATTAGTCAAGGAAAATAAACATATAGGAATATATTTTTTTTGCTTTTAATTTAAGATTTAAAAAAACCCTAAAAATAAAATAATGTCAAATCAAATTGACGATAAAGATGATGATTTGTCAACTAATGTTGTTGAACCTGATGAAAATGAATGGAAACGTTTGATAGATGAGTACGTTGAGTGATGTGTGTTATTTTTGTATTATTTATTTTGATATTTTAGTATGAAATATGTTCGTGCTTTGGAATATGTTCTTCAAAATGCACCAGTTCGTGCTAAAGATCCAGACAAAAAAGTATGTTTCTTTTCGAATGTATACCTATGTGAAAACGAGCATTTTAACTTTCGTCAGAAAAATCGAAGCTGAAATAGCCTGAAGTTTGATCGTTCATAAACGACATGATTTTTTCATTTGGCACTTGGTTCTGTGTCAAAATATTGGATGATTTCTAGTACGATCGCTTTGTTTCAGAAAAACCGAGGAATCTATTTCCCTGTTTATGTTTTCCTGATCGAGCATCTTAGAATTCTTGAAGCAATTTCATTATAGAGAATTAATATCTTCTTTTGTTTGAAAGAGCATGCGAAGCTGCAGAGTACAAGTGGCTTATTATCATATCGAAAAAGCGCTTCTACAGATGGATGACCATTTTTCGGGGTATCAAATTTCTCATCCGTTTTCTCTCCATAAGACAAGAGCACAGCTGTATGACATGTCCTTTCAACTAGGAAATTTAAATCTATAGAATGAGGCCTAAAGTTCGTCGAGTCCGATTCTGATAAGCTCTAGTCGTTTGAGAAATATGTAGAATTCAGTAGTTACCGAATACAAAAGATAGGAAAAAAATATCTAGTATCTACAAGGCGCTTACTCAGTTCCGACGAAAAAATTTCATTGAGAATATCAACGTATGATTCGATTAGGTCCAGATCGAGTTTTAATTTTGAGCCTTCCTGAGCCAAAAGCTTAAATAAATATAGGCTTGGAAAAATGGCGTTAGATAAAGTTATGATATTTACTTCATTATTGTAAGCTTCCAGTCATCCAGGTCTATCTCTCTTGTTTGATCAACATTTTTTAATACGTGTCAAATTACCCATAGTGATTATTATATTTCTTCAAAATGATTTATTCGTCACTTATCAAAAACTCTGACAAACGGTAAATTGAATAAACCGATATTGTTCTAAAATTTTAGCAAAACACTAGGCTTGAGATAAATGTACGTAGCTTTTTAAAAGTATTCAACAAATGTTTATAAAGCAAAAAGAATAGGCCTTGATGACTGAAAACTTACAATAATGAAGCAAAATTTGAGATATTGTTTTTACAACTCGAGAATGAACTTTATAGTCATGACTAACAACTTAAAAGTGTATTCTACCATCAGTACAAAAAATCACTTCATCAAATAGAACCATAATCGAGATATACAATTTTCTTAGTGGTCAATGACTTTCCAAACATTCTGTATGTGGCAAAGATGCATGTGACTTCATGTTGTAGTCGAGATTTTAGCTTGAAGTGCTGTCCAGTACACGTAGCACTTCAAGCTCCAACGACTAGTACATGTCACAAGTAAAACTGCACTCTGTGCTGATCAGAGCGTATCTTACTAACACTTGTGACAAAGTATTGAACGAAAAATCCATCATTCAAACTTTTATGGCATTGCTAATTTCTCTTAAATTTTCATTGATACATTAAAATCTAAAATTCCATTAAGCAATGAAATATTAACTTAAAAAGTTTTTGTTGAAAGACAAATTCATATTTCATATAAGGAACTGTCTACAGGATGTATTCGAATACAAATCATTTGATGTAGACTAGAAAAAAGACGAAAATCGTATTTTTGTTGTAGAAAAAAGCAGCCACTATGGCTTTATCAACAATGATGAAAATTAAACCAAATGAAATAGCGGGTGCTGTTAATTCAATTCCAGTACCATTACGTGATACATTAATGAAATATGTTTATAAAGGTTTTGAAAGTCCAAAAGATTATTCAAGTAGTGCTTTATTAACATGGCATGAAAAGGTTTTCAATTCGAATGAAGAAAAGCTTGCTTTTTTTAAAATTTTTTCTATTTATAGGTTCTTGCAGTTACTGGACTTGGATCAATTGTACGTGTTCTAACTGATCGACGAACTGTGTAGACTGTTCAAAGCAATGATTAATGAATGACATTCCAACAGTGATGAAATTCGTTTTTGTATCTTTCGCCTTCTAGTTCGTATGCAATATTGCATAACAACTAAATCTTTTTCTTTCTACTATTTATGAAAAAAAGAAATTTTTACTCTGCGTGCCTTTTATTAAACTTTTTCTTTTCTCTTGTTTTCGTGAACAAACTATTGCTATCTATAGGTATAATTGACGATTATTATTATGTGTATGCAACACGTTTTTTTTTTTACAGAAAATATATAAGTTTATCATTGATTTCTAGATGATTTAATACTAGACAATGGTTTGATAAATGCATTTATTCAACATACAAGTTTATCTTTCATTATCTATTTTGTACGTGTTGCTATGAAAATAATTTTTGATAATTTCATACCAAATGATATAATACTTATGAATATAAGTAACATGGATTCTGTTAATGTTTTTAATACGATCAGATAGGCATGATGTTAATTTATTTGGATATGAAAATTGTAGTTAGATTTAATATATATATAGATCTTATTGATTTTTTCGGTTATATTCATACTAATTTCATTTCAGATGTCCTCAACAGACAGTAACAAAGATGATCTTATCGAAAATGTTTCTACCAATACAATTGAAGATGAAGAATATCCTAAAAATGTATATATTATGAAAAGTAATAATCAATTACGAGAACTTCATACACTTTTACGCGATCGAACAACATGCCGAAGTGATTTTAAATTCTATGCTGATCGTCTTATACGTTTAACTGTTGAAGCTGCACTTGATCAATTACCATACATACCATGTGAGATAATAACACCAACTGGTCATTCTTTTAATGGTCTACGTCATGAAAAAGGAACTTTATGTGTATCATTAATGAGAAGTGGTGAAGCTATGGAAAAAGGCATTCGTGAATGTTGCAGGTCAATGAAACGTTTTGTTTTGTTTTGTTTTGCAAATAGATTAAGTCTACTGACTGTTTTCATATAAATTTCAAACATAATTTATGAAGGAACCTTATCTGATGCCAAATCACTTGTCTAATACGACAATGTTCATTTGATAAGTAATAGAAAAGTATAGAATGGTTTGATTTTCCGAGCATTTGTTCTTTAGTTATTGGAATTTTACTGAATTATTCAACAAAAACTTGTCATCATGGGAAAAATCAACTTTAAACTTTGTATGGACATAGAGTTTTCAATAAGATTAATTCATTGGATAAGTCATGAGTTTTCTAGTAATAGAAAAGCTAAAACTTGCAATACCAAGTAATCTCATTTGAAACTTTATATCTGTAATGTCCTTAGGACAATTATAACTTTTTATTGGAAAATCAGTAAGATTTTGATATTTCGAGAACAAACGCAAGAAAAACCGAACTATTTTAAACTTTTCTGTAGCTCATTAAATGAATATCCTGTCGGAAGAAAAACGACTGGACAACCGAAGACGTTCTTTTGTTAGATATAGTTGAATTATAAATATTTGTTATTCAGTCTTTACAATACGTCTGGTTGAGTGAAAACGTATATCAACTATATATGTAAAAAAATTCATTTTGAAGAGCTTGTTATTGTAAAAGAACGTATTTGATACACCTGTTGATTTGAGAGAAATAGTGTCCCGACTTTTTTTTACAACTACGTTTGTCAGCATAGATCTAAAAAAATTATGGACTCTTTTTAGAATAGAATGTACATCAAATATTGTAGATTAAGAGAAAGGAAGCAATCATTGACACACTCATTCTTCATGAGATACCATTCGTCTTTTTACCTCATTTTGATACTCGTTTGTTCAATTTATAAATCACATCATAAACGACGTTAATTAAAAATTATCCTAATAGCAAGCCGAACTAATTCAAAACTTAGTGAATTTTATTATGACTAGGCATGTGTTGAACCCAAACTTAATTAGACTTTTGGATGCTTTCCTAACGTCCCATATAACTCAAAAAACTCTTTGGAAATCAGTCAAATGTCTGAGGCCCTGTGAATGGGTTAGATTATTTCGAAACGCAAACTATTAGCCGAGTCAGAGTTCAGGTTCGGTGCATACCTAACTGTGAGGAACATAATATTTACACTCGCTTGAAATTCAGATTTTTACAAATTTACTTCAAGATAGGTTAATATCTAAAACAAGCATTATGTCTGATTACATTTTGCCTAATTAAAAATTCTTTCGTGATATGTTCAAATTTGTACTGTGGTTCATATGCAAGTAATCAAAAACGAAGCATAATTTTTTAATAAATATTATAAAGCTAAAAACACAAGAAAAAATTTCTCTAGTTATCGTGAAAGACGTTTCCTTACCGGTGGCATTTTATTCAGTAAGCTGAACGTGCACGACTGCATCACTATCCATAACTGCTTACTGGCGATGATCATCTTCGTGCCCATTTTTGATATCTATAATAAAGTTGTTCCAGATTGTCTATTTAGTCTATCTAGCTTCTTTTTTGTACGAATAACTAGATGGAAGTATTTCGTCATTTTAGGTCTATACGAATAGGTAAAATATTAATAAATGAAGGTCAAGTAATATATGCAAAATTACCAGCTGATACGCATCGAAGACGTATTCTTGTTACTTATCCAGTTATAACGACTGGTTCAACAGTTCTAACTGGTCTTGAAGTATTACTTACAGAATATCAATGTAAACAATCAAATATTATTCTAATAACATTATTTGCAACGCACGATGGTTTGAAACAAATTTATGAACGTTATCCAGATATAAAAATTGTTGTTTCAGAAATAAATGAAATAGCACCAAATCATTTCGGTCAAAAATATTTTGGTAAAAGCAACTTATTGAAATGTTTTATTTTTTACGTTTTTATTTTTTATTATTTTTAGGTACCGATTAATAATAAACGGTTTGGTTTCTATTTGATATCGTATTTTATATGAAATCATTTTTCTCTCATTCCTTCTTTCCATCATGTTAAGTAAATAATAAAATAAATAGTCTCTGTTTTAATTCAAATATGTATTAATTTTTATATGTTTCTATTCTTATTGCTCAATAAATTTATGAATATTTATTGTATGAAATAGAGTATTTTCTATTTTTTATTTCTTTCATGCTAGTTGTGTTCTTACATAACTTTTTACCACGGAAACAATGACTTCTCTGCTTCTTTATTTTCCACATCAATATTTTCAGATCAGATTTCATGATTAACTAAGTAGAAATATTATTATACAGTAGTGCTTAGTCAAAAAATATGTTTTGATCGTAATAAATGCTCTAATAACCAATGGAAGAAGCATTCTATTTGAATATGTTGGACAACTTATTGTTTAAAATTTTTTCTTCATGAGTCAAGAAGATCAACAATCATTTTACTAGATTAAAAAGTTAGTCCTCATTTATTCAAAAATTATTACGTAACAATGATACAATCAATTAAGTAACAAACATTTTCTATTGATAAATATTTGTTTTCTTTCTCGTTCAGTCTTAGCTTAACTAAAAAAAAAAAATTAATTTTTGAAAAATTACAAAGTTCAGTTGAAGACAAATTAAGATGAATTGAATCAAACTCGTTTGATTCGATCAAAACTCTATCGATGGACTATAGTCCTATCAATCAAAGTAGAAGTTAAATTTTGTCTTTTTTTTTTTTGAAAAGTTTTATGTATGTTGTTATTCATCTCCTATTTGATAGGTATTGTATCTATATATGATTGATGTAGGATTATGTGGTACAGCTCACCTAGAGCTTATACTATTGATATCGTTTCATTAACAATGAGTAGAAAAGAAATTTTAAAAAAATTGTTGGCATTGTCAACCATCAGATTGATTTGATTTTTATTTCTTCATGTTTCATTGAAAATGGATGAATATTTAACCAATAGAAACAGTATGTCATATACTAATATCCTACCATATGAAATCAATTGATTCCTTATTTTTGTTATAAAAGCTTGAAAAAGAAAATAATCAAGTAATAATGAAACGAAAGTTAGAGCTTGTGTTATTAAAGTCTTCTCCTCAAAAATACATTTAGTTATTCATAAAAGGACGAAGTTGGGAATTTTCATATGATTAGATAGAGCAGAAAAAACGCTACCAAATGGCATGAAAAGACATTGGAAGTCAGTGTGTTACATTTTCCGTTACTTTAACTTCCACTTTCCAAGTAATAGAAAGAGTCTTAGCCATTGAAAAACTTCCGACTAATTAACAGTAATGTTATTACAAATGCAAGAAAATAGATATACATATATGATTTTGATATGTAAAGCATATGATAAAGTACTATTGTTCACGTTCTTGCTCCATTTGTTCTTGTTCATGATAATCATCTTTCATTTTACCGATAAAACCGTCAAGGTCCAATGAAGTATCGCTAATAATATCATTTTGAAATGTAGATGAAGCAGTTACTGTTAATTTTTCTATTGTACCAGTTAAGTGATTATCTTCTACAATATATCTATTCATAATTGAATGACAATGATTGATTATTTTATTGCAAAGTTCTGCAATTACACCAACAGGTTTGCTACCGTCACCATATAAACCATGTAATGTATCTTCATGCAATTTTTGAATGGAACGACCAAGTGTAGTTGAATGAAATTTGGAAGACTTATTCTTATTTTAAAAAGTCTTTTCATGGCATTTGGTAGCACTGTTTTTGCTCTATCTAATCATATGAAAATTCCCAAATTCGTCCTTTTATGAATAACTACATGTATTCTTGAGGAGGAGACTTTAATAAGACAAGCTCTAACTTTCGTTTCATTATTACTTGATTATTTTCTTTTTCAATCTTTTATAACAAAAATAAGGAATCAATTGATTTCATGTGGTAGGATAATAATATATGATATACTGTTTCTATTGGTTAAACATTCATCCATTTTCAATGCAACATGAAGAAATAAAAATCAAATCAATCTGATGGTTGACAATGCCAACAATGTTTTTTAAATTTCTTTTCTACTCATTGTTAATGAAACGATATCAATATTATAAGCTCTAGGTGAGCTGTACTACATAATCCTACATCAATCATATATAGATACAATACCTATCAAATAGGAGATGAATAACAACATACATAAAATTTTTCAAAAAAAAAAAAAAACAAAATTTAAGTTCTACTTTTAATTGATATGACTATAGTTGCAAAATGTAGTGTACAAGATTATTTTGAAGATAGCTTGCAATATCAAAGAAATTAGAAAAGATTTTATATGATCTTTGTAATGGTATATTTTCAGTGAATTGTGATATACAACTAATGAGTTTATTTTTATGAAATAATCGAGAAAGAATATCATTAAGTACACGTTACAAGAATTTCTGCTCGGATTTAGAAGAACGCTATAATTTATACTGACTAGCACAGTCTCTTTATACTGAGCACTATGTCACTCTGCTCAGTGCTGCGAGCTGTAAACACTAATTAAAGAAATAAAGCTTCTTATAGAAGAGAATGAAATCAATTGAAGCCTGAATAGTAATTCCGAACTCCATTAAGCAATACTGAAAAATAAGGAAATAACTGCAAACTTTAGGAAATTTTTTTCTTATATAGGTTAAAGATTGTTTTGATTTTCTTAATCATCATTATGCTTACAAAAGAACTACTCGAAGTGAGATCAACCTTTTGAGCGTTAAATTATAATCGTTTTACCGAATTATTGACTTTTTTGGAAACCTAAATAATTGAGTTTCGATCAGAAATTTAACTGATAGACAGGTAATACAACCTTTAGAATATTTTGAAAATTTTGACCGAAAAAACATTTTTTTTTTTTGAGATGTCGAGCTTTCAAAAATACTCAATTTTCGTATAGAAATTCTGTATCTCAAGAAAAGAATATTCTCTTCAATTGAAACTTTCAGGATATTCTAAGAATGAATATACGTATAGGTGGGTATAGTTTCAACTCGAAATTCCAATTATCTGATTTTGAGAATCAGTAAAATGATCATAACTCGGCATGTGGTTAGTCTAGCTAAGGCTTTATGTAGACCCAATATAAGCTTGAATGACCAGTTTAAGTCTACGTTCTTCTCTTGCTAGCATTTGGCGTTTATTTTTGTGGTTATAATGATCTTTATGTAACATATAGCAGACACGAAACCAACTGGTAAAACTATCGGTCTCAAATCTCTACCGACCCTGAACTGATGAGTTGTGGTACTATTCCATCTGTAAATAGCGATATTTGACGTAATCAATTCTCAACAAAATTTCATTAAACATCCTCTATGAGATAATAAGATCAAAAAAAAATAAGACACACCGAAAATAACTGGTATTGGTTTTATCTCTGATAGATAGTTGATTTAATTGCATTTAAACTTTTTCGAAAATATTTTACAATGAAATGAGCATTGAACTCGAGAAATACTATGACTGGCAATGTCAATTAAAACTTCGAAAGTAATTTCAGATAGAAAACAGTCGACTTATCGAAGACTTTATTCTAATTGCATATGTCATATCGATTTGATTTATTTGTTTTTTTTTGAAAATTATCAATAAATATATGATTAAGGTTTTTTTATTTAATGTTAAATTTATAATCTAAATACGTATTGTTGTTTTTTCTTTTCATAATGATTCGTTGTACAATTGAACATTTGATAGTTGTTTTAGATCATGTATAATCCCAATCAATACATGAATCAAGCTAAACGACAAATGAGTGTTGATATGTCATGGGAAGAAGATACAAAAAAATTACGAAGTAGGATAAAAAGAAAACTTAATAGTATAATCAATTAAAAATTTTCTATTTCTATGGAATTAGCATGCAATGAAAATAAGTAAGTAACAAATCAAACATTATTAATTATATTTCATTATTATATCTGAATGAAATAGATTTATAAATTGTATTGAAAATTTATCTACTGAACTTTTCTATGAAATATTTGATTATCTCGATGGTCGTGATATATACTATGCATTCTCAAATTTAAATATACATTTTGAAAGTCTTATCATGAGTTCAACATTAGTATTAAAAATTCATGACTATGTTTCATATAAACAATCATATGAACATGATTATTTTCGAATAATTATACCTAATAAACATCGAATTATTTCACTTCATCTATCAAATGGATCACAATTTATAACATGTTCTAAATTTCATACTATCGATTCATCATTTTATCGACTCGAATCACTTATTCTTCATGGAATTAAATACAATGAAATAATATCATTACTTCCGAGTTTAACAAATTTACCTCGTCTCTCCTCATTAAATATTAGTCTTGATGATGTTTTAAATGATTCGAATGCAATCTATCGTTTAATATTTCGTTTACCGATGTTAAAATATAATAAACTTTCAGCAAAGAAAATTGTTTTACAAGATTCAGTCTCAATTACTTCTAAACAACAATTGACTTCTGTAGAACAATTAGTAATTGATCATCCTTGTACTCTTGAGAGCTTATATGATATTCTTTCGTGTACATCAAAACTTCATCGTCTAACATGTGGCCATTTATTTCCAATGAATCAAAATATTTCTAGAGAAATTCCATTAAAAATATTTAATTTAACATATTGTTCAATATCTCAATGTTATTTAAGATTTGATGAATTTGAAATATTTATTAAACAAATATCATCTCAACTTCGAATCCTACATTTTAAATCATATTCAGATGTATTTTATCTTGATGCTGATCGATGGCAACAACTGATATCACAATATATGCCTTATTTACATACATTTCAATTAGAATATCATGAGAGTGTTTCTGGTCGTTTTGAAATTAAATCATATCATTCATTTATTAATCGATTTATTTCACCATTTTGGATTGAAAGACAATGGTTATTGAATATTGAAATTGATTTGAATCATTGGCCACCTGCTGAAATTATAATTTCTATTCAGCCAAAAAGGTAACTTAAATAGAATTTTTTTTAATGAAAAAAGAAAACATTTGTTTTTGTTCTTGCAGAAAACGACGAAATGAAATAATAAATTATGAAAGAACTGATGTTAACTTAGGAAGTCAAGAATGTATGCATATTTTTAAGCCAATGTCTCAACTAATTGTGCGTGGTTGTCATTTTACACAATGTAATGATTGGTTTATCAATTATATTCGTTTTATCTCTTCTTTAGCAACAATAACTTGTTTAGATATTGAATTTAAATATTTTTCTATTGATATTCTTGTTCAATTTTTACATTTATTACCTAATCTTGATTCACTAACAATAGCTATTATGTTTTCAAATCAAAACATAAAATTAACTGAAGAACAGGTTAATATGATTCGTACAATATCCAGTATGAATCAAATAATCAAAATGAATATTGAACAAGTATTTGAACCAAATCAAATTGATATTCTTATTAATCTATGTCCTCAATTGGAATATTTAAATATACAATGCAAAAACTATATGAACTTAGAATTTATCATTCATGTTATTTTAATGAAAAGAAATGCTAATCTACATTTTCTATGTTTTTCCATTCCAGAAGCAGATGATCAAATGGTGAAAAAATTGCAAACAATGATTTATTTAAACAAATTAAGTGTTAATTATACAATTCAACGTTGTCGTAATAAAATTTATTTACAATGGCAAAAACATTGATCACATAAAAACCATTTATAAATATATATATAATTCTGATGATATTTTTAATGAAATAAAAACTATTTCAGAATGATATTTATTTGTCTTTCGAGAAAATTTAATTCTTTCCAATCAAAGTATCAATTATTGAAAAGGTTTTATGAAACTTTTGGGTAGCTTAATATTTATGATATGGCAACACATTAGAATTTGTAATAACAAATTTTTTCTATACCAAAATCTCTGTTAATCCTGACATAATGACTCAATGTCCGCGCAGACTTCAACCTATTCCATCACACTGACATAAGTACTCAATATTAGATGAAAGCGATCATCTTGTAGATAGACTCTAGTGAAGACTATCAGGCTATGCTGAAAACAACTGTCAGTTACACTCAAATATTTTTTATATGAGTGGCCCATCTGAAAGTGTTTATGATCATTTTCGGCTAACTGAGGTTCGTTCAAACTCCATTGAGATTCGTAACATTTAATCGAACCATATCCTGCTATATATGCATTGAAGACATTTTTTTGTACAGTTCATTGATAACATCAGTCAATCATACGCAATAGTTCTTGTAATCTTAGTAGCAGTTTATAGTATATTTGAAGAGTAATGCTTGATTTCAAATGCTTTGAAAATAGATAAGATCATGAAAAAAGCAGTTCGCATAACTCATGCAAGGTTTAAATGTACAATACGAATCAGCTATTATTACTTAATCATAGGGAGATTGTTTTATTCTGTCTGTTTTGGGACACAGTTCTTCATCATTCTTTTATTTAATCATCTAGAAACACAATAAGAAGTACATTATATATTATAACGAAACTGTACTCACAAATAGCGTTTGATCACACATCAATAATGTCTGTTACTGTTTGTGGAGAGAAGAGGATTGTAAATTTCTGCCCTATACTTCAACACTTCTTTTAAATCATGTCTGTACGGACCTCAGAAGAGCATTTTCTATTACTATAAACGAAAATATGATAAACGGTTATTGCCTCATTCACACTTTAAAATGAGAAAGAATTAAGATGAATGCGAAAAAATTCTAACAAAAATATGAGAAAAATTAATGAGTCCATTTCAACTACTATTGATCAACAATAACAAGTTAGGATGAAAAAAGGTAAGTGAAATACTTTGCTTTTGATTTCGATGAATTTGTTCGAATAGAAAAAAAGTAAAAGATAGAAATGTAAACGATAGTTAAATGAATTCTAATCTACTATTTTACACTTCAATATTTTCCTCTGATTTAGAAATCGATAGTAAACAGCATTAGATTTTTCTTCCGGAGTTTATTAGCAATGGAAAAAGACATTGAACAACATCAGAGATGAAACTCTTGAGGAAAATTATCTGACTGACATTCTCTAGTGAAGCTCATAAACAGAATTCATAGTATAGATTAAGATACTGCAAGGCATTTCATTGAACTTTCAGCCTATTGCAAGATATCACATGAAAAAACCCAATAAGGAGTTTCAGTCTGAAGTTCTCTCCAACAATAACAATCATAGGTTTTATGATATCTTGAAAGTTGCGGCTCAAGCAGATGTTTCTCTTCTGAGATAACGCGTTTGAAAAAAAACCTTGATTCGCGCACAAGAATTTCAAAAATAGTTCAGTTTTTTAGACATAGAGTATCTTAAGGAGATATCATTCATTTCAGCTGAGAGTTTCAGGATATCATAAGGGCCATGAGAATTATTTTTGAGAAAAACATCAGGTCGAAACTCCTTGTTGCGATTTTTCTCGTGACATCCCACAATCAGCTGAAATTTCGGTAAAATGACCATAATTCGAGAAGAAAGATCTAATGGCATGATTTCTTTCAAGATTTTTATCTACACTATGAGTTTTACCTATGAACTGAAACGTAGATTATATCAGTGCAATGGGTTCTCTTGTAAGACTACTCTAGAAAACTCGAAATAGTGCAGTTTCTAATCTTTGCGTAGATAGACTTATATTCCAGATATTAAGGGTACTGAATAGTGATGCATTTATTTGCCACAGTCATCATATGATCAACAGAAAAATCGCATGAACTAATCAAGTTATAACTTTGGGATATAAAAATCAAAACCAATGTTTCTGAGCTTATCGAAATATATTATAGTGCGTTGAGACATCTTGTAGGTACAATTGATATGTCTAACAGGTTTATTTACCTGTTAAATCAATGATTACAATAATAACGACAAACAAAACAGCTGAATATCAATAAAAGGAAAAAAAACTTGCTGTTCGAAATACAAAAATAAATAACACACATCGTTTTTTTCGGGTAATCGTTTATCTTTTTGAAAGTAACTATAATTCACTTCACTTATTTTGTATGGTGATGATTTAAATGCTAGATAATTTTAAATGAAAGCTGAGTAAAAAATTCAATTTTCGCTAAATAATTCGTTGACAATAATTCTAAGAAAATATTTTGCTAAGTTTTTTATTTTAATTCTAACTAAACAAGTTTGATTATCTAGGCGAAATATTGTAAATCTCTAGGTAAATATACAACTTTTGTTAAGTAAAGAAGAATAAATATCTAAGTAAAAAACTTAATAGTACAATTACTGTATTAATTGTTTTCTTTTTTCATCCAAAGGTATATCCTTTGCTGATGGAGGTGGTCTGCAAAACTTCAAGCTAATAGTCATACGAATAATGCCCATGCATCACCTGACAAAGTTACTTTCCATATTCGAATTTGAACATCGTTGAATTGATCAAACAATGTCCATTTTTTCTTTTTGCATCTCTAGATTTCATGTTTTCTAACATTTTCTGCTTCACTAGTCGGTATATAATAGTTAGTACAGTCTTTTCTTTTAGATGATATTTTTAATAATACTTCTGAGAATATTGCAAAATGATATGTATCAGTTCATTTTTTTTTAGGTGCAACAGTTGATTCTGTCGAAAATACAATTGGATCTGTTTGATTTTGATTGGGAGTTTGGGATCATTTATTGACAGTGCCATATTTATAGATACATATGGTATACAAAAACGGGACGGGAGGGCGAGAACTCACTAGAATGTAGCAGACATGAAAGATCTCTCGAGAAAACGGTACAATCATATATAATAGAAATAATAAGAAAGAAAAAATGATGGTACGGACATATACTCAAAGAAGACGTTCATCTAATCACGTATCACATCAGATGGAAAGAAAATACAGCTGGAATATTCGTAAATCACGATATTAATTTAATGTTGATAGAAGGAAAGCAACAGAGAAAATGTATACGTTATGCCAGCATAAAAATTTTTTCTTGCTTCAGATTATTGTACTTTATCTTTATTTGAAATTAGTAGAAACAATTTTGACCTAGCGATTTGATTTTTTTGGTATAATTTCGATTTATTAACTCAACAAAAAAAAAGTTTTTACTTAGTTATTAATTATCAAGTTTAGCAAATTTTTGTTTTTTTACTGAGAAACTATTAATTAACTGAACATTCAATATTTTTGCTTAGCAAAAGATTTGTAGCCATTTTGTATTAGTTTAACGAGATTAAAGATAACATATTACGTCTTCGTTTTAGCTCTTCAGGAGCAGCACTGACAAGCTGTTTTCACTCGGTATTCAAAAATAATATTGAATCATTCATTTCACCTTCTCCTTGAATGTATTCATCCTTACACGATTGCCAAATTTATTTCTATTTTTTTATATATTTTTATCTTGATACGTAATTACAAAGTGTACTTACAAAGAAAAAAATATGTCTCAATGTATAGACACTCTTCAAAATCATTTGCAAAATTTGTTACTTAGAACGTGTCTATTGTAAAGGTAAATATTGATGAAATTATTTTATCAGTTAATTTATATCTATCACATATAAAATGCAAGTTCATATAGAAGACAGATCGAGAACTATGGTCATTATAAAGAAAAATGAATCGACGCAAGAGGAAAGGGATATAATAATCTGATAGTGAATCTGGTTAGCATAATTCAATTATTTAATGCACTGAAATGAAGTAATTTTATTCATAATTCAAAAACCTTTTCGATCATATAGAAAACACTAAAATTGAATCTCTACTTATTTCTATATCTTTAAGCATTAGTTTTTGATGGGAAAACATAAATTAAAATATTTATTTGAATTATGTTTTGATATATTAACATTTTATAGAAATATCGTTTACAAAAATTGAAGATTTACCTAAAGAAATTTTTCTCGAAATTTTTGACTATATTGAATATAATTATTTATGCGATGCATTTTCAAATTTGAATAATCGGCTTCAAAATCTTCTCAAGTATCTATCTCTTCGATTAAAACTTAAAATTGGTCATCAACCGGAATTTGCAGTTCAAAACTGTTATACAAAATTTATTATTTCAAATAAACATCGAATAGTTTCTCTTTATTTACATGATCATTTGGATATCATTAGTCAGTCATCATCAAATAAGATTGATTCATCATTTAGTCGTATTGAATCACTTATTCTCGATCAAGTTCCATGCAAAGAATGGATTTTGATTTTTCCTATTTTGACATCTCTACCTCGTCTGTTTTCGATAACTATTAACCTTATTGGTATTTCAATTGATCTTACTGAAATATATCGTCTGATATTTCTTTTACCATATTTGAAAAAAGTTGAACTTTCAACAAGAAGAAATTCATTAATTATATCATTACCAATTAATACATATGAACAGTATAGTCATATTAAACATTCAATCATTAAACATGTTTGTCATCTTAAAGAACTCATTGCTTTACTTTCCTATACACCTCTACTTACTCATTTGACTTGTCTTGAATTATCCAAACAGTATCAAGATATTCAAAGAATAGAATCAATCATGATACCGAATTTAACTAGGATGACATTAAATATGTGTTGCATACAATTCGATGAATTTGAAGTTTTTATCGAAAAAATATGTAAGCAACTTCGAATTTTAAATATCGATAAAATTCAAGATGTAGATTATCTCAATGCTATTCGATGGGAACAATTTATTTCAAAACATATGCTTTATTTACGTATATTTAAATTAGAATATGACGAATATCATTATCAACCTCTGGAATTAACTTCATATCATAGTCAACTTAATCAATTTACTTCATCATTTTCGATTAATCGAGGATGGTTCTTTCAAATAGCAGCTGATATAGATTATTGACCATCTATTAAATTAAACTATTCCATTTGTACAAATATGTATGTTAAGGAAAGAAATTTTCATATGAATAAATATTTTTTTTTGTTTTCTTTAAAGACAAAATATTATTCAGCACATGAACAAATTATTCCTATAACATTAAAACTTATTCATCTATATTTTGCTTTATCTCTGCAAGACTTGGTTGATACAACTTTACATTTTTTTAAAAATATTCATATTACTCGTGTAGATATTGATGGTAAGAAATTGCCTTATACTAAATTTATTGAACTTTTGAACATGTTACCGAATCTTAATTCATTTGAAATTTTATCTTTATCTTCATTCAATGTGGATCATTTATTTAAGCAACGAATATTCTATTCTGGTCAAGAACTAATCAAATTAAAAGATTAATACTTGAAAGTTTTATTGATGAAAATGATTTCGAAAAAATTCAATTTTTTATTAATCACACATTTCAAATCGAGTATTTACAAGTGAAATATGAAAGTAATTACAATATTGAATCAGTTGTACAATGTATTTTACTAAAGACAATTAATAAATTTCTTAAATTCAATTTAATCTATTTATGTGTTAACATAGCAAACAATATTATGATCAAACAATTACAAAATATGATTAATCGTGAAAAATTTCTTCATGACTATAGAATTACACGTTCAACTAATAGAATATATCTAGAATGGCAATTAAAATGATTCATGACTGTATTTAGTTTTAAAAAAACTTTTGCTAATTATAACAAATTGCTTTTATTAATGTTGCCTTTTACTTGTACTATTTTACTGACTTTTGAAGGCAACATTTTCAATTTATGTGTATTCTAAGATCACTTTTATACTGCTAAAAAGTATTTTCGATGAGTTAGGATCAGAATTTTGTGCTGTTTCCGAATGTGGACTTAGAAGTTTTGTCTCGAGAGTTGTGAAAAATTTTGCATTTTTACTATTGCAATTTGAGACTAAAACTTAGATTTTTCAATTTATAATTTTCGTTTTTCATAAATATTCATTTTTGAAGAATAGACGACCATTTTATGTTGAAACGAGCTCTTGAGAAAATGCTTGGGTAAAAGCCACAGCTTCATTCAATAGAATATTTTGTAGAGGCATCCGCTCAACTTAATGACTGACTTCGATAACTTTTAATATGTTCTAAAAGAGACTTATGTAGTGAAAAAAAATCTATTGACTTATGATTTTCAAGTCGTTCAAAAAAATCTCTCACTACTCTTGAACCAAAAAGGCACCGAATTGTGGTTTCCACCTATTGTTCTTGGCTTGTCTGAAGTGCTTTGAAGTAGGCTAAAATGAACAAACATGTTCATTGGAAAGATCGACGCACAACCTCTGTTCAAACTAATTTTCTGAGTTTTGTAAAAATTATGTCGCTACTCTGAGACATAAGTTTCAAGTCCATATTCGAAAGCAGCATAAAAATGCGCGCCTAAACTGTTGAAAATAATTACTAGCGAGTCAAAAGTGCACAAATATGTTGTCTGAAAACTTTTCGATCACTCGTTACATAGTTTAAGTGTGGATCGGATTTTAGTGACCATCAAAAGAAAACAAAACGACCTATTAATGTTTTGTTTTATAGTTGTATCGATCAAGTATTTTACCATTATCTAACCCTGAATAATCACGATTATCCTGGTTGAATAAATAATCGTACTTCTGAGAGGTATCTTATTGAATCAGGTAAACTATAGATTATAAGGAACACCTTTAGGAATTCGTGCTTGTGAATTTTGTTTTTGGAGTGTTGGTTACTTTAGTGCATTGACTTATAAAAGGACATATTGATTCTTTCATCACCTTCTAGATTGAGTTTCAAATTTTTAGTTCGATGTTAATGTCCATAAAGTTCACAATAAGCTTAGTTTATTTTCAAAACATTAGACTTACACCAATATTGAAAATTTTGTTCAGTGACTCAGCATATTCTATAAATTTGCGTTTTTATATCAAGAAAGTCTGATACTTTCACACTGAACGAGTTTAATTCAAAGTTTTATACATGCAAACTTCGAGCTCGAAATTCAAAAGACAATTTTAAAGGTGATCTAAGGAAGACTACGGTATTAATAAACTAACCACAACTAAAAATACAAAAGACTTATGAACACAAATCCGTTTAGGATTTGTCTAGTTTCAAAAGGATCTACTTCATGACGTAGGGATCACCTCAAGATGAATTCATATACATTGCAGGGGCCTTATTCGAACAACTCATTCGCCAGGATCCTGACAGATATTGCTATCTATCGATTTAGCAGTTAGTAAGGCTGCTCTGTAAATAATATTCGACACGTTTTACCGTTACATACATAAAGCATATACAGTCATTGAGCAACTGATTATTGAATTTAGCACTTCAATAGAAACAAGAGTAACAATGAACATCATAGTTTGATTTCTTCTATATATCCGATTACTGGATAAAAAAAAGTATTGACTGACCTCGACGTGACTTGAACACGCAACCTTCTGATCTGGAGTC